>CM060607.1:6124651-6147151 GCA_030578255.1 Tiaroga cobitis
AATGGTGGGTTTGTCTTTACCAGTCCTCCTCTTAGATTATTTCAATTAAACCAATGTAAAAGTATTTTAAATGTAATTTAGTGATTGTTGTTTGGTGATTTTTTTTATATTGGCAACTGATGAACATATATTTAGATCTGAATAAATTTGCTTCAATATAAAACTAATTTTACATGCCATGCAGTCAAATTAACTTTAACTTTTTTTTTTTTTGCATTAAATATGTTTATCACTTGTCTCATGTCATTCTCATTTCTCGAACACAGGCAGCTGTACATTGACAGGCTCATTATTTATATTAAATACACAACACATAATGTACATGTACACTACCGGTCAAATAAATGGTTTTCTTTTTAACTTTCTATTCATCAAAGAATCCTGGGGAAAAAAGTATCACGGTTTCCACAAAAATATTAAGCAGCACAACCATTTTAAACTGTGATAATAATAATAAGAAAATGTTTCTTGAGCAACAAATCAGCATATTCGAATGATTTCTGAACGATCATGTGACACTGAAGAGCTGAAAATTCAGCTTTGCATCACAGGAATAAATTACATTTTAAAATATACTAAAATAGAAAATAGTTTTTTTTAAATTGTAATAATATTTCCCAAAATGACTGTATTTTTGATCAAATAACTGCAGATGTTGATGAGCAGATTTTTCCCCCCAAAACATTTAAAAATCTTACTGAACTTTTGAAAGGTGGTGTAAACTATATTCTGAGCATATTCTGAACACACACACTACTACACAAATAATACTGCAAAATACTGACAATATTATATATAAACGCTACAAAATATAGTCAGAGTACATCCTCTGTAGACTTAGATGATAAGCCTTAGATTCAATACTGCGCTGTCTGTTCTGTGAGAGTTTCATAATGTATATAGAAATATTATTATAGAAATCTACATTCCTGTGTTTACACCGCAATGCTATTTTCCAACAGTACTTCCCCTGGAAAGCTACATTAAATTGACTTTCAGCCATTTTGTGAATATAAATCTTATTATGCAACACGTTATATCTCATTTTTTATCATTGCCATCATGAGATGAAATGATCATTTGCAATTAAACAGACTGTTTTGGACATACATTCCTAAAGGCACTTTCACAAACACCCATCAATGCTACAAACACAGACTAATTAAACCAGTAATGACTGGGAAATGTCATCATGTATCACACTTTTATGAGGAGGTCTGAGAAAGCAGTGACACAAATCTCATCTTTAGCAAAAATGTAACACCTAGAGCAAAAGAGAGAGAGACTGGACATAGAGGTTTATTAAATATGATGGTGTTGACGTTAAATAAAACTCACTCCATTATTTTTTTCAGCATAAACTGAAGGGAGATGAGAAAAGGCTAAATGGATTCATGCTCTAAAATATAGCTGTACACATCATTATATTTTCATTCTTTTTTATTATATTGCAGTGATACTTCAGGTCCTTATAATGATATTTTATGAATGCGTTTCATTCATTCATGTCATAAAAGCCTTTATGTCTAAGTAGATCAATAGCTCACATGTCCCAGAATTCCAGTCACCATAAAAGACAAATGACTTGCCCCAAAGGAAAGCTTCTTTCAATACATTTTAACAAAAGTTTTTATACGTAGTGGCCTGTGATTTAATCACACTGTGATACAATGAATGCCAGTCATACAAATGCAATAACAAAACAGCCTCTCCACACACACACACACAAACGCGAATTATAATAATAACTTGCGCACACACCTCAAATGGCTGGAGCTCCTCCTTTTCTGTGTAGAACTCCAGCTGTCTGTCAGAGATGAACTCCACCACCGACAAGCCTCCCATGCATGACTGACCAATCAGAGGCTGGAATCTCTGTAAAGCAAAATATCACATCCAATCAGTCTACTTCATCAGAAAACCAAAGCTATCACAAACTTTTTCAAGGCAACAAGGTCTTGAACTCATGTGTGTTCATAATTTGAAACATTATTTTTAAACAAGTTTTAAAATATCTATTTCAAGGTGAAAAGTATTTTTTAGAAATATCATGAATTATTTAATTCATACATTTTATTAGGTTTTTGGGGAGTTTTTATTATCTGAAATTATCTGATATTTCAAGAGCGTTTATACTTGACACAGTCTTAGGGGTCTATGATATCATTTCCTGTTTGATCTTTTTTTTTTGCTTGTTTGTGCATTTGGACCATTGGACTTATTTGGTTGCACCATGTGAGGTTAATCAATACGTTTTTTTTTTTAATTATTAAGATTTTTTTCTTTACTTATGCTTTTCTTTATTATGATATCAGGATAGTAGTATCACCCTGACACCACCACTTAAAATAAAAAAAAAATTATTAGAAATTAATTTTAAATCAGAAATTAACAAAAAAAACTTTGACCTATGCGCTAAATAGTGGTAAGCTGGTAAATTACATACAGTACATACAGTAAGCATGTTAAACAATATCTTCTACGTGAAATAAGTGCTGCTCTTTTGAACCTTTTGATCATCAAACAATCTAGAAAAAAATGTATAACATTTCCACAAAAATATTAAGCAGTACAACTGTTTTCAATTGTGATAATAAGAAATGTTTCTTGAGCAACAAATCATCATATTAGAATGATTTCTGAAGGATCATGTCACACTGAGTAATGATGCTGAAAATTCAGCTTTGCATCACAGGAATATATTACATTTTTAAATATGCTAGAATAAAAAACAGCTATTTAAAAAAAAAATGTATTATGGTCTCAGGACAGTTGTATCACCCTGACTCCTCCCTCCACTTAAAAAAAAAAAAAAAATAACATTAATTTTAAATAAAACAATTCAACAACAAAAACAAAATAAAAGAGTCATGTGCATAAGTTAAAGTAAGCAACGCGCCATACTGCAGAATTGACCAGTGTATGTGTGTGTGTGTGTGTGTGTGTGTGTGCGCGTGTGTATGTGTAAGCAAATATCTTGTGAGAATTCAGTTAAACTCTCATTGATCAAGTCATATTCTCTATGCATGGTTTCTATTTATATAAATACTAGGCCAGCACACTCAAAGTTTCCATGTCTGGCTGCCTGGGTTATGTGTGTGTGTGTGTGTGTGTGTGTGTGTGTGTGTGTGTGTGTGTGTGTGTGTGTGTGTGTGTGTGTGTGCTTGCGTGTGTGTGTGTGTGTGTGTGTGCCTGTGTGTGTGTGTGCGTGTGTGTGTGTGTGTGTGTGTGTGTGTGTGTGTGTGTCTGCTTGCATGCGTGTGCGTGCGTGTTCATGTAAGTCAATGCATATTATGCAACAACAATTTTCATGTCTCTGCAGTATGCTGAAGTGAAAACTAATCTAAATGTGGCCACAGTGTTATGGGACGTGCATATTTGTGTGGGTCAGGTTTTGCTTACATTGTGGGGACCAAATGTCCAGCCAGCGTGGATGACTTAAACATAATAAATGTCATAATGAAAATGCGAAATAGTTGAGGGTAAGGTTCATGTACAAAAGATAGAAAACATCATTAGCTCAGTATAAAAACAACAGATGTCAAAGGAAAGTCCCCAAAATTAGAAAAAAAAAAGTTTTTTTGTAGAGGCATTATACATGTGATGACTTCTAAAGAGCCAAACATCAGTCAACCAAAACCTCAATTCACTGTGTACTGTGTGCCAGTCTGACTATGTGTGTGAGAGACTCATAAACCATGAGCTGGAGGGTAAGGGGACAAACAGAACGTGTGTGAGCTATTTTTAGACACTCTACTGTGTGCAGTTCACTCACATACACTGTCGCACACACCCCACAGTTACACACGTTTACCGCACTGTGGTTTGAGACTGTTCTGCCAGTGAGGCATACAGAGAAAGGACAAACAGTCAGGACAAACATTCTTTTGCAGAAACAGCGTAACGACTTCATTAAGACAAATCTGTGCACAATAAACACATTTAATGCATGTGCGCACTAACAGCTAAACTACTACAATTCTGCTTCTAGAAATATATAAATAAATAGACTAATTTAAATTACTATACGTAACAGAATCCAAGGTAAAGTGTTCGACCAGATTGATAATTGGCTATTTTGAGACTGTCGACATTAGCCAGTTATTGGTCAGTTAGAAATAATCAACATTCACACGTTTTCTATTTTCCAAAAAAAAAACTTTCCGGAGTTACACAAGTTTTTGGTCAGTACAACTGTTTTTATTGAAATTATTAATACTTTTTCCCCCAGCAAGGACATTTTATCAAAAGTGACAGTAAAGACATTTATAAAAAAAAATGTTTCTTGAGCAGAAAATCAGCATATTGTATTGATTTCTGAAGGGTCATGTGACACTGAAGACTGGAGTAATGATGCTGAAAACACAGGAATCACGGGAATAAACATTTTAAAATATAATAGAAAACTTATTTCAAATTGTAATAATATTTCACAGTATTACTGTTTTACTGTATTTTTAATCAAATTATGCAGCCTTGATGAGCACTTTTTTTTAAAACATAAAATGCACTTGCATTCCAAAGTTTGGGGTTGTAAGATTGTTTTAAAGTATTGTCAAATACATGTTCATTTCAGCTATTTTAAATACTGCATGTCACATTTCCGATCATTAATTTAAATATTTGTAATATTTCAGCATATATTGCCAGTATATTGTCCTTCATTCGCTCTTTGCAGCAGATATCAGTGTTGCCTATTAAAAACCCCTATCGGTCGATCGCTAATGAAAATCATTAATGTATTGTGTAAGGTGTCCATGCGAGAATAAAACAGTGTCTGGAGTGTGATATTACAAAGGCTGTGGTAAGCCATAAAACAAATTCAAATGAATCTAGTCTAATCATAAACTTAAATGAGATCCACTCCACCTTCAGTCCATGCATGTCTGTTTAATAACTCACACACCATTTCCTATCATGCTGGGAAGCGGGAACTTTCCACTGACTATCATTTTCATAGTGAACTACTGATATTTTCTACCCCAACCCTAAACGTACTCACAGAAACCCTTTCTGCAGACAATATGCCCGCCCCAATACCACACGTGCGGTCTTTGAACCTTGTCACTCGTCTAAACGTATTTCCTATATTTGGCCTAAATGTATGTAGAACTTTTGATGAACTAATGGGACACACTTGCAACAGTGTGTTGTAAAAATGCTAGTACATTTTTTACAGATCTTTATTTACACATTGTGATTTTCACTACTTTGCACTTAAAAAAAAAACTCTAAATGTCCAGTAGTTCCTATGTAACGGGCTGGCAATACAATTTAATTGTGGTGCTTCCAATTAAGTGATAAAGGCAGTTGCAAAAGTCTACAGATAAACCATCTCTGCACCATCATAATGTGCAACATTTTGTTTTACTGCCAAATTAAGTGTAATACCTAAATAAATTTAACTTACTAATTGTCATCATTTACTCACCCTCATGTCGTTCCAAAATCAGTAAGGCTTTCTTCTGCATAACATATGATATTTTGAAGAATGTTGGAAACCAAACAGTTTTGGTGACCATTAACTTTCATTGTATAGACAACCACTGAGACATTTCTCAAAATATCACCTTAAATCTCCCACAGAGTAAATGACGACAGAATTCAAATTTTCGGGGTGAACAATCGCGTTAAGTTTTAGTTACGAGAAATAAAGTTGTAGTTGCAAGAAATTATTATTATGTGAAAAAAGCAGATATTTGGAGTTACGAAATAGAGTAACAATTCTGGAAAACTAGGTTACCATCTTATTTTTTTAACTAGAAACTAGCTTCCATAAGTGTGTTTATAAAGCCATTTTTTACCATGAGATTTACCATTGACTGAGTGATTTGAGGTTTTACTGTCCTTACGTAATCAAAACCTGAACCACACACATCACATTCAACTCAAGATCAAAATCTGGACCACAAAAGCGCATGTGATCAAACTTTGGAAGCCTAATTTACAATGATCACGCACGCACACACAACTACTCTCCCCTCTCCCTCCGTCCTTTCATTTCTCTCTCACTCGAACACAATCTAGGTCACACACCTGCTGAAGCGCGGCCATACACCCTCACTCTTGGCAGAGCACACAGTGTTGCCATGGTTTTAGTGTGTGTCTGTGTGTGTGTGTGTGTGTGTGTGTGTGTGTGTGTGTGTGTGTGTGTGTAACATTAAGACTTCATTAAGCCTTTAAAGCTGCTTGGGTCTGTCTCTACACATGCTTTGAGGGACAGAGAGCGTTTGTGTTTGTGTGTGTGTGTGTGTGTGTGTCTGTGTGTGTGTGTAAGGGAATGCATGAGATGCTATATTCGCATTTGAGACCATTTATATTTTGTGTGAAGAAGGATATGTGTGTATGTAATTAGAAATGTCTGCTTAGCACAAAGCCACATTTAGGAATACTTAATAAAACAGGTCAGAGTGCAGCGCGCGTACACGCGCACACACACACACACAGGAACAATCAAACAAGCAGCAGTCAATTCTGATTGAAAAAACAGAGATAAAACAGAAACAGTTAGACAGTAAATGTCATATCAGTCCACACACCCACTGACAGAGAGAGAGAGAGAGAGAGAGAGAGAGAGAGAGAGAGAGAGAGAGAGAGAGAGAGAGAGAGAGAGAGAGAGAGAGAGAGAGAGAGAGAGAGAGAGAGACGCTGGGGGAATAACAGCAGTGTTAATCACTGACCCTTGGGCTATGACATACTGACACGTGTCTCGCCACAGTAGCTGCTCTTCTTTAACCCATGCAGGATCAATTTCAGCTCTGGTCTCTTCTGTAAATAATATGTGCATTTTCAATCTACTGTCCTTAACTTGTGTTCAACAGGAAGAAGAAAAAAAATCACATGATGACAAAAATGAATATAATTAAATGGAGAACAAGACTTTTTTTTGAGAAGTCTAGTCAGATTTGACTTCTGATGAAATAACCCAGGAAACTCGTGCTCCTCGAGAGTCAATGTCTCACACTGAGGTCACAAGCTCGACATTTCAACTTTCAGTACTCCTCATCAAATCCTCCCAAGTCCATATTATCTATGCTATCCACCTGCATTTTATAGCATTACACACTTCATATTTCACCAAAATATTTTTAAGAAAACGATGAAACCTCCCATCGAGCTTTAAAAGAGCAACCTATATGAGTACTATCACTGTCTTCTGGTGAACTTATGCCCAAGAGCTCCTACATGTTTCACAGCCACAGAAAGCGTTTCTGAATTGTCCTGCTCTGTTCTCTCCTCTCTCTCCGGGTAAACGTGACCTTTCGTCTCTGTTTTTCCCCTCTCACAGAGCTTGTTCTGGATAAAAAACGGTCTCTGCTTTCTTTTCTGATCTCAGTTAATACTTTCTTGAAAGTGCTTGACTGCATTCAAACTGCTCTGATTTAGTGTGGAAATCTCAGCCAAGCGGTCTTTCATGAGAAATCCTTTATTATGGAAAAAAAAATTACAACACTGTTACGATTTACTATACTTGTATTTTTCCAAGAGTTGTTTTTTCCTAAAGGGAACCTTCAATTTCCCTTATATTCTCATTAAATGAAAAGGTCAAAGGGTCTATATATATATATTCAGAGACTCTGAATATGAATATTATCTCATATTCCTTCAAAGAAATGAAAGCAGATACAAATATTGGCATAAGAGTATAATGCACAAATATTTGGATATTTTGAGAATGTGAGATTTAGTTTTTCTTTTTAATATACAAATCTCTTACTCTCATATCTGTGAAATAATGTACTCTACGTATTGTGGGAATTATGTTTTTTAATGATACTTATTGTCGGTGTCATTAAACACACATTCCTAAAAACAAGAAAGTAAAGCCCTGAAAAATCATGTTCAGGGAAAAAATCTGAAATCCTGGGAGTGCAGTATGAGTGCTGACTCTCACACTTTGCTTCATGACAAACGCTTCATGACAAAACAACAACAGTGAACAAAGCTTGTAGGCCCCAAATTGCACAATAACGGATGGTGAGGTTCTTACTCTTTTCTTTTTCCTCCTCTCACTCTGTTTATGTGTGTGTGTGTGTGTGTGTACATGTGTGTGTGTCAGAACCCTCTTTGTTTTGGCTCTCCAAGTGGCTGACACACAGCCAACAGCAAGACAGAGCCTCAGTGTGTGTTTGAAAGAGAGAGAGAGCTAGACTGTAGACAGGCAGACAGGGAAAGTGAGAGAGAGAGAGAGAGAGACTGAACAGTGAACAGACTGAGACAGTGTGTGTGTGTGTGTGTGTGTGTGTGTGTGTGTGTGTGTGTGTGGCAAATTTATGACCAGCTGAGTGAGTAATAGTGAATGCACTTCCACAGAAATTACTCTCTCTACTACACACACACACACACACACACACACACACCAGACCGGCGGTAAATATATACACATAAAAAACAAACAGATCTGCCAGCCATAAATAGAAGATATACATCATACACAACCTTTGCTCTGCTCTACACACAAGCAAAACTAACACACACACACCAGACTTGTGAATATGTACACACAAAATCAATTTGCCAGTCATAAACAGAACGTTGTATATTGTCTCTGCTCTCTGCTGTGGATCCGCTTTGTCTCTCTGGACACTAGTTAAGCGCGCACACACACACAGTAATGGAGTCACTTCCTGACTGAGTCACATAACTGATTAGTCATTTGGCAGCTAGAACGGCATGTGCATTTGAGTGTTGAATAAGAATAATTGTGTTACAGTAAGGGAAGAAAATCATTAGAGGTTCGTTTTGCCAATGGACAGACTGATACACTTGGCTGTTCCTCTAAACAGAGTGAGCAACCTGGACAGCATTTCTGGGCATCATAAGTAGATTTAGATTTATATGCACTTATGATGTCCAGAATTGCTGAATCAAACACTCAAAAATACAATGTTTGAACAACCTGATGCACAAAAATGCTGCATAAAACATGCATCAAATGTGATTATTTAAATCCAACCTGTGAATGAAACTCAAATTTAATTTGAACAAGAGTATATTGGATTGAAGATTCAAATGCACTATGATGACCCAAAATGGTGAATCAAACATACAGTCAAAAGAACAGATAACACCCAAACATGCTGAATTAAACATATAAACATTCAAATCCGATGTGAAATAACCAATAATGACAAAAAATACTGAATCAAACAAATGAAAATTCAAATCCAACTTATAAATTATTCTAACAAATGCTAATTCGAACAAGAGTATGTTGGAATCAAACCTTCAAATGCACCAATTATGTCCAAAAATGCTGAACAGAGCATTCAAATAGTTGAATTGAATATTCAAATGAACTATGATGCCTCAAAATTAGTGCTGGGGGTCATTTTTATCCAGACATCAATGGCTTATTGATCATTATAGATGTTATCAATCATTTAGTTGTTGTTGCTAGTTTGAGTTGAGAAATACACATGTCAGAATTATCACTAATCTGTGTGTGCATTTTGTTTTAGAACCAAGCAAGTTGACTCATGAAACCATTTGTTTATTATATCGCAATCGCAATATTGACATCAATAACCGCAATATGACATTTTCCCCAAATCGTGCAGCCCTACTCAAAATGCTAAATAAAACGAGTATATCCAACACTCCAACAAATTAATACCGCCCAAAATTGCTAATTTGAACATATGAACATACACATCCAACATTCAAATGAACCATGATGCCCAAAATTATGATTTTTTAACATATGAATGTACAAATCCAATGCTTGAATGAACATATGATTCTCCAAAATGCTGCATCAAACATATCAACGTTTAAATGTATGAATGAGACTATGATTCTTCTAACAAATGTTAATTCGAACAAGAGGATGTTGGAGTCAAATGGTCAAATGTATCTATGCTCAGAAATTGCTCAACTAAGCATTCAAACATTTACATTGAAGATTCACATGCTCTATGATGCCTCAAACTGGTGAATCAAACATACAGTATACATTTTTAAAAGAACAAATAACACCGAAAAAGGCTGACTTAAACATATGAAAGTACAAATATAACGTTCAAAACCTATGATGCCCCAAAATGCAGTCTGGGTAGGCAGCTCACTGACAGAGAGAAGATATGACATTTGTAAAAGACACACACATAACCGAAGCAGGACAGAACATGACGTCCATCAAGGACGAACGTGGAAGCATTCGTTTTTATCCACTAGTTTAACTAAATATCACCAGATTTATTTCTGGAAACAGACTGAATTGAGTTTGGTTTGTGAGGAACTAGAGATTGATGTGTCTTCTGTGGCTTTCCTGAATCTGCTGTGATTCATTAACATTACATTTGGGATAAATGAGCATGTGTGTGCCACTGTTTGTGTGTCTGTTTCTGCTGCACGCACGCACACACACACACTGAGTGTAAGCAATCACAGCGCAAACAAACATCAGTGTGTGTGTGTGTGTGTGTGTGTGGTCCTGTCTCTTCTTAAATGATGACATCATTGGTGCTGACTGGAGCTCATCACAGACAGGCTTATAATCCCTTAACCTGGATTTATTTAACCACCTGCCATTACAGACAGCAGAATCACCAGAGAGCGAGAGAGAGGGAGAGAGAGAGAGCGCATGTGTGTGTGTCTAACACACAGCAGAACGCCGATACTTATGTAAACACTGCGGGGTGATGTGTGTGTGCGAGACGGAGAATTAGTGAGTGAGAGAAGAGAGAGAGAGAGAGAGAGCTCGTCTGGTGGTAGATGTTGACGTGTGGTTAGACCGTTACAAGCACGGTGCAAAGAACAGGCAAGGGGGCGGAGGGTCACACACACACACACACACACAAGCTAAATATAGAGTCCTGCCGAGGCTTCAATCTCACACATACACATTGTGAGACAAGTCAAAACATAAGCATGAGATGAAACAAATAACAACATGTAGTAGAACACTATGATTCCCGCTGTGTGGTCACTAAAACAGAATTTACTGTATAAAGGTGCGGTCACATTAGCAAAATTTTGCCTGAATTTTGCGGGCAAAACAGGGTAATTTTCCAAAATGTCAATGTATGAAGTACAAAAGTCACTATAAAACCAAGCAGCTTTCTGTTGGTCAGCAGGACAGATTTCAATGACCATCCTGTGTGGGGAACTTTCCGCCCCTTTCGCAAAACTTTCGATCGCACAGATTTCTATTGAAATGAGTGTAATTTGCCTGCTAAAACTAAAAAATATAGGTAAATGTGACACGTAATGTCACGGAATTTAGCAACAAAAGTAGGAATGTACAATTAAATAAATTGAAATCGCAATATGGACTAGTGTCTGTGATTATCACTCCACAAAAAGAAATTTGAAGTCTACAATGTTTTGCATGTCTCAGGGTGAATACCTTTCGTCTTCTACAGTTTCATCTATTACACATACTTAAACATGCGTGATGTTTGTAGTATTTTATTAATTAAGTTAACAGTTTTTTGATGATAAATTTGTATTAATTCATAAAAACAAAATTATATATAAAAAGATAAAACTGAATTTGTGAAAAATAAAACCAATGTCATGCACTGTTAAAAAAAGGTCATAGTTGTAAATAAAACAAAGATTATTGGTGCAAATCCTACACCAATGTTTTTTCAGGCCCTGTATTTTCTATAATGTTTAATGAATTCAATTGATTAGATATTCAATTGCTTATTAATTATACCATTAAATTTGAATCCAGAACAATGAATATGGAAAACAAAGAATTTGGGAAAATTTTCATTGGCCCCTAAAAATGGACGTGCATGCTTTCTTGTGAAGTTTCATCCAAGTAAAAAAGTCGGAAACATTCATAAAGTGGGAAACCAACACCGATGAGAAAGAGACCCCAACCCCCAGAGGAAATACATTTCCTAGGACACACAGAGCCGTGCACACAGACGTGCGGTTGACCTGTTATTCTGCGAGGTCACAGAGTAATGTAAGCTCTGCAGCTGGTACATAAATATGACTTTGAGAGCAGAGTCCAAGGTAACTTGACACAACTCTACAGCTGTGTATAAACACACACACACACACTCTCTCTCTCTCTCTCTCGTCTCTATTTAAACCTGCATTCTGACTGATGAAGTGTAGCAAGAGACTGCTTTTTTCTGTTCTGTGCTCGCTGGGAAGATAGAGAGGGAATAAAATGGGGAAAAACACAAAAAAGAAAGAGTGAGTGTCTGTCTCTCTCTCTCTCTCTCTCTCTCTCTCTCTCTCTCTCTGCTGAAATGATGGCACTGCTGTGCAGCATCCCTTCGGAAATAAATCTAATGTCACGTTCTCGTGAAATGTGCACACGTTCACGTACATCACACAGTGAATCATGAATGTGCGCTGAATGTCCAGTCTGTGAAATTACAGCTACATATGCGCGCGCTCTCTGAGGAATCCTGTGTTATATATATATATATATATATATATATATAAAATGTACATCAAAGAAAACATCTCTTATGCTCACCAAGGCTGCATTTATTTGATCAAAAAGCACAGTAATTAAAAAAAGTCAAATTAGTAATCTTGTGAAATAGTATTGCAATTTAACTATTTTCTATCATAAATTAAAATGTAATTTATTGCTGTAATGCAAAGCTGAATTGTCAGCATCATTACAGTCTTCAGTGTCACATGATCCTTCAGAAATCTAATATGCTGATTTGGGGCACAAAAATCATTTCTTATCTTATTCAAAAGAACAGCATTTATTTGAAATGGAAATCTTGGTTACACTTTATTTTAAGGTGTTTGTTATAGTGTAATTATACATTTAGGTACTGGGTAATAATAATTAACTACATGTATTACTATAGGGTTAGGGTGTGATTTGGTTAGTTGCATGTAGTTTTGCTCAGTTTATAGCAATTACTATAGTAACTACATGTAACGTGTAACAAGGAGACTGTAAAATTAAGTGTTACCGAAACAGCATTAAAAAACTTTTTACTGTCTATTTTGACATGTCCAGCTGATAAACGATGAAAACATTGACAGCCAATCAGAATCTGTCTGCCTTTTAAAGCGGCAAACGTGCACTTATAAATAAAAATAATTATTATTGTCCGTTAGTGTGGATGCTAATAGTTATCATGAGAGTTATCTTTACAGATATTGTTCTTGTTGTGAATGGGCCTTAAACTATTAATTTAATAATTATTATTATGCATTAATACAGAAAATAATAATTAATACTAATTACTAATTGAAAAAAATAATAATAAAAAAAATATATATCATACTGACATAAAACTATATATTACACATATTACACAAAATATTCCTCAAACAAATTCACACATAAAATAATTAGAAAACACACGTTGGCCATTGACAAGGCCGTCAGTAGTTTGGAACCGACCTTAGATATAATCAGCCAATGCAACACAGTCCAAGTAGGTAATCTCATAACAGTCTGAAAACTTAACCTGAGCACTGCTAACATCAGGCTACCACTAATTAACATATGACCATCCAAGTTTACATTAGTAAGATTTGAAAACATTCTTAATATTGCACTGATATTTTAAATCTTTATATCAATATTTTTTTTTATTTATGTGTTCCTGCACATTATTTTCTAAATAGCTCAATTAATGAAGAAGCAGTTTGTCTAAATAAGATGCAACTGAAACAATTATGATATTGTGATGTATTGCAAAGTATATTGTATTGTAAGGTACTTTATGATACCCTAATGATAGCCTTATGAACGAGAGTGTGAACAATGCCGCATTTATTTTGAAGAGGTTATCAGGGATAATTTACATCTAAAAATTTTAAAGGTCAACAGCTGTTTAAGAGTATAATGAAAATGAAAATAAATTACAACTTTCTGGCAGAAAAAATCCTGATTAACAAACGGTTATGTTAAATCAATGTTAAATTTCCAACATGGTTTTGGGTACAATATCGACTTTCTTGTCTCTAAAGGTTATAATCCCTCTCATTTCCCAAAATCCCCTTACCTCACATTCTTGTAAAACTGCAGGTCTTTTTATTTTCATAGTGTCAATAAAAAGGACCGTAAAGGTCAAAACATCTCTTAGCACCTGCAAATATGCACACACACACACACGCACACGCACACACACGAAAGTGCAAACACCTAATCTGTTCCCCCTCCCAACACGTTCTGTCTCTCTCTCTCTCTCTCCCCCACTCTCTCTCTCTCTCTCTCTCTCTCTCCACACACACACACACACACACACACACACACACACACACACAAGCGCTTTGTTAATGGTCTGTCTGACAGTCACACTCACACACACACACACACACACACACACACACACTGACTGGCTTTCATCCCGTGAGTGAGCGTCTGTCTCTTCCTGTCTCTTCTAATCTCTCTTTCTCTCTCTGACAAGTACACTGACATACATGCAGTGTTAATTTTTGACAAAGAAGGTTGGATAGTGATAGAGAAAAGAGGGCCAGGGAGATTATACTAGAAAAAGAGAGATAAAGGGAGAAAAAGGATGGTGTGTGTGTGTGCAGGTCACTGTGATAGAGCACCACTGCTGACTCAGTGCTATTATACAGCAGAGAAAGTCACAAGTAGATCTGTGTGAGTGTGTGTGAGAGAGAGAGAGAGAGAGAGAGAGAGAGAGAGAGGAGAGAGAGAGAGAGAGAGAGAGAGAGAGAGAGAGAGAGTGTGAGTGTGTGTGTGAGAGAGAGAGAGAGAGAGAGAGAGAGAGAGAGAGAGAGAGAGAGAGAGAGAGAGAGAGAGAGAGAGAGAGAGAGAGAGAGAGAGAGAGAGGGAAAAAAGGAAACCAGAGTGTGTGTTCAACCCACAGGAAAATGTATTGCTCAGAGGTTCTTTCATACTCTATGCGTTTAAGTTACAATTAATTTAAGTTTCTCCTAACAGAACAGCAAACAAAATAGATTATTGAGAGACATACCGTGAGAGTATAGACTTATATAATTCATGTATATTAATTATTTAGGGCTGTTTGTTTGGCATGACTTATACAATGTTAAAGATGCCATGGTATATCCGTAGCCAGCCCCGTAATTCTTTTTCTAACGTTACATTTCATGCAAGTTTTAAAGATCAAAGTGCATGACAAATAGTCACTTTAAAATAGCATAATAGGGACACTTTAAAGAAATAGTCAATAGTGATATTCTGATCAAATTGATTCACCTTATGATTGCGATGCACTGAAAATGAGTCACAAATTGAACGCCATTTTTTGGAACATAATCACAACTATTTAGCAAAATATGCATCATATATAAGTATATTTGCATATCATGTAATTAAAGAATTACTAAACCAATAGTTCAAATATGAATTTGTTTGTCATGTATAGGGAATTAATGATCATGTATGTTGCTGGTAGCCAAACAACAGCGCCAATTTCAGTTATACAGTCACCAGTGTATCTCTGATTTTATAATGGCTTCAAACATGGTTCACCACATTATATTTATAAATGTACGACTATTTGAGTCTAAAGTGTTCCAAAATGTGAAGCTGTGTCTGCAGTAATGCCAGACTAATTCATTTAATTCATAACAAATAATCACTTATTTTGGTTCGTATCAATTTATTTAAAAAAAATATTAACTATTAAACTGTTTTCAACATTAATAATAAAACCAATAGGATCCAACTTGTGTGTGGGAGGCTGAGGCAGGCGTGTGTCATTGAGAGTGAAATAAAATAGGAAAGAGAGGTGTAAAAATTAGAAAAGAGCATGAACAGGGAAATAATGAGTTGGGTGTGTGTGTGTGTGTGCGTGTGTGTTGGCAGAGACAGATGAGGAGAGGAATCAGTAGAGGCTGTGTAAAATTGCTCTTTCATTCTCAGATGTTGCTGCAGAAATACCTTTTATACTGACACCATCCTGATATACGGTATATAAAAACACTGCCCATCTCACACACAGACTTGCACTGTTTTATCAGACAAAGCTATAAACACATCGAGCTATGAATGGAGGAAGGTCACACACTCCTTATCTCTGCAACCTGTTGATCAAACAGAGCTCTGTTGCCACAGTTACCCATAACGCAGAGTAACCCATAGAAAGACGCAGTCGGTCATAAATGAAGTTACATAACACGTGATTGTAGTGTGTGAGCCGTAGTGGCATAAATGACTGCTTTAACGTCTTTGATCAGCCGTCTGGAAGAAGAGGTAACGTGAGGTAAGGTAAGGTCAACTTTATTATCCCCAAGGGGCAATTTGTTTCACAGCCAGCAGTAAACCATACAATCAGCAAGAACAAACACTCAACACCACAACACACAAAGAAGAAAGGGGGCGGGGGAAACATTTGCATAAATAATTTACCAAGAATAATTTAAAAAACCAATGGCAGCTGGTACAAAAGGATTTTTAAACCTATTAGTCCATTAGTCATAAAAGTACTGTCCACAATAAAACCACAAAGCTTCTGTAAAAAATACATATGCTGGTGGGCTTTCTTGCACACAGCATCCAGATGAGCTTCAAAAGTCAACTTTTTATCTATTACAGTACTAAGGTATTTAAAGGGTTAGTTCACCCAAAAATAAAAAATTAAGTCATTAATTACTCACCCCCATGCTGTACCAACCCCGTAAGGCCTTCGTTCGTCTTCGGAACACAAATGAAGATATTTTTGATTAAATGTGAGAGCTGGATCACTCCTCCATAGGCTGCCTAAGGGAATGACACCGGACGGCCCAGAGAGTCATTAAAGAAAATGTTTAAATATTCCATGTCACAACAGTGGCTCAACTATAAGTTTATCAAGCGACGAGAATACTTTTTGTGCGAAAAAACAAACAAAAATAAGGACTTTATTCGACTATTCCTTTTCTTCCTTGTAGGCCTGAAACGAGACTTCAAGAGATTTCCACGACGCGCACAGCGCGAGAACTGAACTGTCGTTATTTTTGTTTGTTTTTTCGCACAAAAAGTATTCTCGTCGCTTGATAAACTTATAGTTGAGCCACTGTTGCGACATGGAATATTTAAACATTTTCTTTAATGACTCTCTGGGCCGTCAGGATTCATTCCCTTTAGGGAGCCTATGGAGGAGTGATCAACATCTCAGATTTAATCATAAATATCTTCATTTGTGTTCCGAAGACGAACGAAGGCCTTACGGGGTTGGTACAGCATGGGGGTGAGTAATTAATGACTTAATTTTCATTTTTGGGTGAACTAACCCTTTAAACTGATGTACAACCTCAACAGCACGATCATTAATAATGACAGGAGACATGACTGTACGATTCTTCCCGAAATCTATAATCATCTCATTAGCTATAAATACATTGATGTCCAAAAAGGAGAAATTGCACTAATCAATAAAATCTGCCAGTACAGAACCATGATCAGTATCCTCATTATTAAAGGGTTAGTTCACACAAAAATGAAAATGATGTCATTAATGACTCACCCTCATGTCGTCCCAAGCCCGTAAGACCTCCGTTCATCTTCGGAACACAGTTTAAGATATTTTAGATTTAGTCCGAGAGCTTTCTCTCCCTCCATTGAAATGTATGTACGGTATACTGTCCTTGTCCAGAAAGGAGATAAAGACATCATCAAAGTAGTCCATGTGACATCAGTGGGTTAATTAGAATGTTTTGAAGCATCAAAAATACATTTTGGTCCAAAAATAACAAAAACTACGACTTTATTCAGCATTGTATTGTCTTCCAGTTCTGTTGTGGATCCGTGTTCAGTGACGCTGCTGACGTAAGACGCTGCTGACGTGTGTCTGGTGCGCCCGAGCTTCGTTTACAGTCTGAGGGAGACGCACGCTGGAAACAAAACAATCTTCGCAATCATGTCTATGGATTTCCACACAGAGGAAGACTTGCATTTTTTTGCCCAGCAATATTTATTTGAACCCGAATACACGGACGCACCAGAACACGTCAGCAGCGTCTTACGTCATCAGCGTCACTGCGGACTCGTGAACGTGGATCCACAACAGAACCGGAAGACAATACAATGCTGAATAAAGTCGTAGTTTTTGTTATTTTTGGAACAAAATGTATTTTCGATGCTTCAAAACATTCTGACTAACCCACTGATGTCACATGGACTACTTTGATGATGTCTTTATTTCCTTTCTGGACAAGGACAGTATACCGTACATACATTTCAATGGAGGGAGAGAAAGCTCTCGGACTAAATCTAAAATATCTTAAACTGTGTTCCGAAGATGAACGGAGGTCTTACGGGCTTGGGACGACGTGAGGGCGAGTCATTAATGACATCATTTTCATTTTTGGGTGAACTAACCCTTTAAGGAGGGAAACAATCACTGAATCATCTGCAAACTTAATGATATGAAGCCTCTCTAGTTGCGTTTGACACTCATTGGTATAAAGAACAAATAAAAGAGGTGAAGAACACATCCTTGCGCTGACCCGGTAGAAGAAAAAAGTACATCAGATAAAACACAGTTTTTCACACGTTGAGACCAATCAGTTAAAAAATCCATCAGCCAACAAATCAATCCAGAATCAATATTAAAGAAACACTAAGGAAAGTGTTTTTCTTTTTTTTATCTTTATTACACAGATGGCAGCTAATGACTCAGTCTAAGAGGACTCAGTTAGGACATATAAAAGGGACACGTCAGCCAGTCAGTCTCTAGCAGTGGAAACAGGGATGAAACCAAAAGCCCATCAGTTTCATTCATTCTTTGCTGAGTCACTTCATCAGCTTGATGTTCATTATTAACTGAAATGTATAGTTAAAAATACACACGTGTTTGTTTTTTAAATGAATAATAATAATATATAAAAATGTATTTATATTAATTTGTTTAAATAAAAATATTTATTAAATAGCTGTATTTATTCATATTGTTTATTTTTATATGTATATGTGTGTGTGTGTGTGTGTGCGCGCGTCTATGTAAAAATATAAATATTATGAATAAATAAACAATAGTAATAATAATATATCGAATATTTACATTAATGTTTAAATGAAAATATTTATTACATAGCTTTATTTATAATTATTTTTTATTTGTTATACTAGTTTAAAAGGTTGTTTGTTAGAATTTATCATTTGAATGGAAGTGTATACATACATGCATATATCCGTACCATATATGAAAACGTGCATTTTTCAATCATTCAAGAATTCAAATTGCAATAAGTCTCTGCATCTCATCTCATATATTTAATATAGTAATATTTTATTACACAACATCTCCTTAAATAAAAACAACCAGACTGATAAAAACCCCAGCTCTGGCTGCATGAGTCCAGTCAATCAGTTTCAAGCCCTTGCCATGTTTGCGTTTAATATGCATCAGATGGTCTGTGTATAGTGTGAGTGGCAGTACTTTCAGGGTTTGTGTGGACTCACCAGGGCGGGTTGCAGTCTCCTCTTCTCCTGGGCGCTGCTGCTGCCGTTTGAGCCGGTTCTTCTGGCGGCCCAGACCAGTTCCTGCTCCAACAAAACCACCTCACATTCCTCTCGAAGTCTCCTCCAATTCCTCTCCGCGCTCTGCTCGCCGTCCCAGTGCACACACACCTAACGTATAGAGACAGAGAGAGGGTTGGTGGGTTGCGAATGTATGTACAGACACAGAGGAACACGTGCAGACGCATACACCGAGCATATGTGTTCACAATTAACTTGATTGATGCAGCTAATTAATAAACCATCCAAAAGTGATAAATCTAGTAAATTAGAAACAAATGTCAACACACCAAATGCATACGTAACCACATAACCACTTGCACACACAAGCCTACTTACACGCTCACACACAACATGAAACCGAAATTAAATCGATTACTTATGTTGATGATGAAACAATCTCAGACACACACACATCAGATCACACAGTGATGCCTAAATCACTCCAGGTCAGAACCAAGAAACAAATTTTCTTTTGTAGGTCTGAATTCAGTGATGTCACCCAGTGTCATCACAGCGTCACAAGCGCTGCTTCTGACTGATGACTGAGCCAGACAAAATTAAAACTCACTCAACGGCTGCAATGAGCCATCCAGCTCTACTGCAGCTTGACAGTATTGCTCAATCTGTGGCAGATCTGAATCACAGAGTCACCAAACAGAAACTCACGACTAATACAGCACTGATCTAGCCCCACTCGCAGTGATTCAGAATTCGTGGTAATTGGCAGGTAAGGGTATAAAGAGGTGGAGTATCTCTGCTTCTCATCTGTGGTCCCTGTGGAAGGAGAATCCAGCAGGACTGGTAATAAACAGATATGGGTTGAGTCTACTGAAATAGAATTTGAGAATTCTGGGTGCATTTGAATTATTTTATTTGAACGTTTGATCAAGCATTTTAAGCATTTTTTGCATTTAAAGTTTACTTTAGAATATATCTTTTTTTAAATTTCAGAATATTTTGGACATTTTAAGTTTGATTCAACCTTTCAAACGTATGATCCAGAATGTTGAATTTAAATTCTTTTGGGCATTCAAAAATTTGATTTGAATGTTTAAATGCTCAATTATCCAAATGTGGGTGTCATTTGTGCATTTAGAAATTCGATATGAACATTTGAATGACCGATACAGAAGTTTTGGATATCATAGGCCTTTTTAATTTGAACGTTTGATTCTGTATTATTTGGCCAGCAGAGGCACGCTTGAACATTCAACTTAAACTTTTAAATGTTCAATTCAACATTTTGGAAATTTGTAATCAAATGATACAGCCACTCCCAAGGTCCCAGCAGGTTTGATTTAAGGAACTGAGAAAATGTATAGCCTGAAAGCACAATAGGATGCTTTGGGTAAAAGTGTCAGCCAAATACATACATGCTAATTAGAATATTCAGCATTTTTGGACGTTCTGGGTATATTTGTACGTTTGATTTAAAATGTTCAAATGTTTGACTAAGCATTTGATTAAGCATACCTGCATTTAGAAGTTTTATTCAAACTTCTGAATGTAACTTAAGAATATTTTGGACAAGATTGATTTGATCATTCAAATTATTGACCCATAATTTGAGCACCGTATGTGCATTTGAAAGTTCTATTCAAATATTAAATTAAGATATTTTTGAGAATGTTATAAATCGAATGTTCAATGTTTAGTTGTGTGATTTTTGGCATTATAGGCACATTTAAATGTTAACCTTAATGATGTTATACCATAGCCATAATCAAAGGTAACATTTTATTTTGATAGCCCACTTTCATTCAGACATTCTCACACTTCATTTCCACTCTATTGTACGACTCGGCTCGTTTACTTTGGCTCGGTTTGCTTTTCCACTGCGGTTTAGTTTCGCTACTAAGTGGGTGGGGTTACAGACTTATCGTTATAGTTGCGCCGCCTCCACTGCTGTGACATCGATACACCCATATCTTTTTTCAAGTTGCGCGCGACGGTCATTTAAAGCAAGTCGTTTAAAAAAGTTGTGTGAACAAATTACACTGGTGGCTGTTTTGCTGACTATTTAAATCTAGTAGGTTTGGTGTCTCGTGTCACAAATCCAATGACGCTGGTAGTGACATTTCTCTCTGACCAATCAGTGACCTGCAGTGTTTACACGTCACATTTTAGTATCGGTAAGACCTATGGGTAACACTCGCTTGGAACCTATACCGAGGTGGTACTAAAAAAAAAAGTACCAGATATTAGGTACTGTACACAGTGGAAACTACTGTGAACAATACTGAGCTGTACCATGCAATGGAAAAGCACTATAATAAATAACTATAAGTACCTTTGCAACTACATACCATTAGAGTATTAGTAGAGTATCTGCTTAATATCTGCTAACACTTTATTTTGATGCTCCCCAACAGACATTCTACTGACTATAGTAACTTTGCAACTAGTATATCAACTAACTACATGTAAACCTAACCTAATAGTCTACAAAAACTCTTATGAGAGTTAGTTGACATGTAGTTGCAAAATAATAAGAGTCAGTTGAGATGTAATTGCGAAGTTAATTATAGTGAGTAGAACGTCTAAAGTGGACTTTCAAAATAAAGTGTAACCAAATCAAACCTTCACTACATTCTACATCTTGTGTTTTTGAATGAAGATCTGAAATGTTTTTGGAGAGACATAAGAGTAAAGGCCCGTTCACACCAAGCACGAGAACTATAAAGATAACGATAAAGATAACTATATATGCGTCCACACCAACGACTGATAACGGTCTTTTTATTAGCACGCGCGCATCAGCGCTGCGGTTTCAAAGTAGACCTTTAAATTAGAATGGATTCTGATTGGCTGTCAGTGTTTTATCGTTTGGCAGCTGAAAAAAATCGTTCTGAAAGTGATCCCAACGATATCGTTCCTCATGTCTTTATCGTTATAGTTGTGGTGTGAACTCTGTTATTCTTTAATATGGAGAACGATTTTTAGAATTATATCTTTATCGTTATCTTTATAGTTATCGTGCTTGGTGTGAATGGGCCTTAACACAGTTCACCTTCCTCTAGTTTGCTCAGTCTATAGCAAATTTCACACATTATTAAGCATACCGATGCGCCTCTGTGTGCCTGTGTGTGCCAGAGATGGTTTGTCTCACACTCTAC
>CM060607.1:6152151-6357151 GCA_030578255.1 Tiaroga cobitis
ACACGTACCTTTACTATCCCATTAAAAGTTCCTGTAGTTTTAAAACTAAAAATAGTGGCTGTCAAGCCAGGACACATTGTAGATTGTTGGAAGTTAAAGTAAAGCAGCGCTTGTTATAAACATGAGAATACAGTGCAGTAAAACAACAGGTTGTGAAGGAAATGAGAAGCATTAGGAGATCTCTCTCTCTCTCTCTCTCTCTCTCTCTCTCTGTGTGTGTGTGTGTGTGTGTGTGTGTGTGCACTAACACGGCAGGAGGTTGTAACTCAGGGAAAGCTGTCAGTCACACGGCTAAGCCTCCGTTGCCACGGGGACATTGTCTAGCCAATGGTGTAAAAGATATGAATCCCCAAAGACATACACACTAACACACTTGCAGCGCGTACAATCTCATGAAACACAAACACATAAATACACCAGGAGAGGAAACCGACAGCTGTTCTGATAAACAAACCAAGCTCTCATGTATATTCCCCAGCTTTAAAAATACAGCTATAACATCAGAGAGATTCACACTGAGGACACTTTACAAATAAATAGCCTACAGTACTATAATAAGATTACAGTTTTATCTAAAATAATTGACTGCACTGAGGGTGACAAACTCTCATACAGTAAGAAAATCCAGTTGGTGTGAGTTTACAAACAGAAAGACCTTGTTAAACAAATACACACACACACACCCTATATACAAGCAATACCGCACCTGTACAGGAAAATGAAAGACAGATATGCACACACATGAATCTGATCTTTTGATCTGAGCAACCAAGCCAGTAATAACCAGTCACACACTTTCTTTCTCTCTCTCATTCACACACACAAACACACACACACACACACACACACACACACACAGCTGGGAGCAAACGACAGCGTGACTATCAATGCACACTAAACACTGACATCAGAGAGAATGAATAAAACATCATCATAATTCTCTCTTTTTTGCACCCCATTGGAATACACTGCGTACATTTGATTTACACTTTAAATGACAATAAAAAACTGCCACGATCAGTGCGATCCTCAGAGAGTGATCTGCTCTTTCGCTGAGCACTAGTGGAGGAGGAAAGTGTGCCTTTGACCCTCATAATTAGCTTCACGGTTGTAAAAATGCAAATATTGTCTATACTGCAGCGCACAGGGTGCCGGTGAGGATTCAGTCCGATGGAACTGTAATGGCTTTCCTGGAGTCAACATGCATTTAGTAACGCGCAGGGTTCCCACAGCTCTTCAATAATGAATATCCATGGCTTTTCCAGACGTTCGTGTTGGCTTTATGGATTTTTAAAAATGCTTTGGTTCTCAACAAGCATCTTTCGACAACAGATTCGACAGATATTTGGAGTGAAATATTTAGTGTGCATATATATATATATATATATATATATATATATATATATATATATATATATATATATATATATATATATATATATAACACACACAAAATTTCTATTACTTTTCAATTTCTAAATTCCTATTTCTTAAGTTTTCCATGACTGTGGGAATCCTGAACGTGGATACACACCAACATATTACATGCAAACAAATGCTAGTAACGCACATGATGTGTAATTGAGTAGCTACTATTGACTGTTTATGTGCAATAAATATAAAGTATATCCTTTCTTTCTCAAGATATCTTTCAAGTAAATATCAATAATATATGAAGATAAAAGGAATCTACTCGCGATGAAGCTTTCTCAGTGCTGTGGTGGAGCGATGGAGTCATTAGGCGCTACAGCGGCAGTGCAGTAAACTCACAACAGCTGATTAGTCTGAGTGAAGCCACACACACACACACACACGCACACACGCACACACACGCACACACACACACACACACTCTCTCTCTCTCTCTCACACACACACACACATATACTCTCTGCCTCTCTCTCTCTCTTCCTCTTACAAACACACACACACACACACACACACACACACAGAGAGAGATACTCTCTCTCACACACACTGAGACTCTCTCTCTCACACACACAGACTTTTTTCTCTATCATAGTAGCACTAACACGCCCAGCCTCATAGTAAAAGCCGCCTGAATGTTTGTTAGCTAAACAACTGACATAAACAAACGTATCAGCTTTCAATACATTCAACTTTCGCCGTCATATCGGTAGTTCCGTCAAACTTTTCATCTGACAAACAAGATAAAGGCCATTTGTATAAGTTATATCAACTTAAAGGGCTCAAAACGAGCGTATGTTTTAACAGTTCTCCTAAATAACAGTCGTGAAGTAAGTGAGTGAGTGTTACCGTCAGCAGAGCAGGCGCGTCAGAGGTCGCGCGGATGACTCCGGATCTCCAGCTCCAGCGCGAGATGCTCGCGAGCTCCAGAGACCCTCCGACGCTCGCGCACAGGCAGCGCTTGCCCACCAGCTCCAGCGCCATGGTCCCGCAAAAAGTGCGAGAAATGTCCGCGGACAGCAAACAAACTTCCTCCTATTGTGTGCTACGGTGTTGACACATTATTAAAATATGGTGATTAAAAGAAGATTATTGTGTGTTTGAGTACAGGGGGTTTAAATTCCCTGCGTACGTTCTCTAGCGAACGCTGATGTCTCTGTGCGCCGAGAAACTGATTTACACTGGGAGTAGTAACAGTCATTATGGCTCTCCCTCTCTCCCTCACTCACTCTCACACACACACACACACACACACACTCTCTCTCTCTCTCTCTCTCTCTCTCTCTCGTGGTATTCATCCGCCCCTGTTAAAGCACACAGGACTATCAAACCGCAGCGAGCGAGTAGACGTGTCCGTCCGCCAGAGTTGAGTTCACTCCTCTTTTGGAGGCACTGCCACATAAAAGTAGTCCCTCGCCTACACTCGAACTTCTTAATCACATTTTAAAATGACAGTTGTCTTTGATTGGTTAGGAAACTGCAGTTTTACCACACAAAAAAAACTACTCTATCTTTTTTTTGTTGTATATATCCTACTACAGTTTACCAAACTGTTTTGCTCTGAGAATATTCCCAATTCAACTACACCTGAATTATTTGTTTTACCTGAATATTTTTAGCAACCTCATAACCGCTAAATGTCACACGCCATGAATGGAGGTTATGGACCTTTGAGCTGTGGAAAATTATAAATGAACGCTATGAGCATTTTACTGTGGATGCCATGTATTGGAAACATGGCCTTGATAATCGCTTTCGTCGCTGCTCTGATCATAAGATCTATGGGCAACTAACCATAGCAACTAACTTCCGTATTCTGTATGTAAAACAGGTTGCATCTCTTCCGGTTCAGGTCTTTTGTATGTGGTTTGTTAAATATCCTCTCCAACATTCCAATATTAAAATTAAACAAAACTCCAAAAATAAAAGTCCATAGATATCGCCACCAGTTCGTACAGTTTTTAAAACTTTCTTCGACAAGAGGATGCGATGAGACATGCGCTGCATCCGAAATCGCATACTTCCCTACTATATTGTATGCGAAAAACAGTACGCCAATAGAGTAGTATGTCCGAATAGTATTTGAAAAACAGTATAGGCGAAACAGTAGGCGAAATCGCAAGCGAACAGTAGGCGAAATCGCATACTTCCCGACTAGTATGCGAAAAACAGTACACCAATAGACTATGTCCGAATAGTATTTGAAAAACAGTAGGCGAAAAGTACCCGGATGACTACTTCCGGGAAATTCTGAAGTGGGCATACGAGTGTGCTTTACTATCCCATGAGGCCACGGGAGACGATTTATGACAAGGGCACATGATAAGAAAGTATATTACATTCATACCACACACATTTATATTATACAGAAAATAGGCCTACTTTTTAGCGGCCGTTGAGTAATTACTTATTCAAAATAAGTAGCTACTCAAGAGTGTAAGCGATTTCGGACACAGCCTACATTCACAAATCCTCTCCCGTGGCCTCATGGGATAGTAAAGTGTCGTATGCACACTTCAGAATCTCACCGGAAGTAGTAGGTCATCTGGGTACTTTTTGCCTACTCTTTTATGTGTTCTGTGAATTCAGACACACTTCTTATATGTCACATAGGCCTATACTGTTTTTCGCCTACTATATAGTAGGGAAGTATGCAATTTTGGATGCAGCCTATATGCACGTATATTTTTTAGCCAGTTTTACCAAACTTTCTTTTTCCTTTTAGAATGCCATATTTCTAGAATAAAAACAGGTAAACTGCAGTCTAATCTCATTCACCTTGCATGTGTGTTTTATTCTAAAGCAGCCTAATATTTTGTTGAATTTGTTCTGTAATTTGACCTGCCATGATCCGTTGTGTACAGTCATCTGCATAATGTTGCTAAAGCTGCTGTTATTGGTTAATTCTGTATTTAGTCAATCACATGACTAAAGTGTATACTCGGAATGGTTGATGTCATTGGGCATGAATGGTGCTGTCATGTGAATGGTAAAAATAAACTGACTTACGCAAGTATACACATGTCCACCATACATGTCCACACTCTGGAAACATCTCAAATCATATACCATACTGTATATAATCTCAGTTTTTGAATGTTTCGGAAATTCAACTGTCATTCGTTGGCATTAAGGAGATCACATGGAATTTGGAAGTAGGCCTGACTGTCTACAAAAATCATAAGACATTTTCTGAATATTTACATTTATATGAATATAGCAAATGATATGTAATAATAACTTTACGAAATGTACGGGTCCAGTTCTCAGTTTGTACCAGACAAGTGCAGTAATATACAAAACACTATTTTAAACAGCTGTGGTTATTCTGCCACCTGCTGGTTATAAGTTGCGCTGCATGACTTGACTTGGTGTGCTTATAAAAAACACAATTTTTTAAAATGACAGTGCATTATATAACATAACAGTAAACCAATTGGGATCCGGCATCTGCAAGAAATGTACTTAAAACCCTAACCCATTTTGCAGTTAACCAACAGGACTCAAAGTGACTTTTAGAGGATGAATGAACTTCCCCTCAAGTTCACACTGGTATGATAGTATCATTCTAGATAGAAGAGTAAAGAAAGACATATGATTCTCTATTATTGATGATATTCACCACACCACATACCTTTGGGCCATTATACCAGGTAACAGGGAACGTTCTAAGAACTTTGTCTAAGTTTTGAACAAGCGTTCTCCTAGTAACGTCAATGGAACGTTCGATAAGAGTTATCTGGACTTTAATAATATTCTCAAAATGTTGGCACAAAAATGTTATTTATTTATTTCTGAAACATTTTAGTTGGATGTTGATCTAACGTTTTTTTTATGTTACTACTTGTTTCAGAAAATATATATAAAAAATAACATAATGTTTGCAAAATGATGAAATGGAATGTTCCCTTAACGTTCGCATATCGTTTTTAAGACATTTAAAAACGGATGTTTTGGACGTCCAGAGAACATTCAGAAATAACGCTTTCATAACTTAATGCCAACGTTGGCAAAACGTTAGAATATTTTTGGTAGATGGGTAGCAGGTTCATCTGATCTTGCCACACATGGATGAAAAAAAAAAGGTTTGAGGATTGTTTACAAATGTCATGCCGCACGTGACAGGGGCGTTTCCTTTGTGGAGCTCGACCCCTTTGTTTTTCCCCCTCCATTCATTTCTCATTCAGTACTTCCTGTGAAAGATAAACAAATGGCGCTCCGCACTTCAAACCAGAAAATTATTCAAAATGTAAGCCGAAAACGGAAATTTAAGAGCTCAAAATGCCCAGACAGAAGAAAAAATATAATGTTCGCTTTCCACCCGTGAGTATTTTCAAGTCTTAATGCTTTGTGAATCCATAAACTCTGCTGCTCAGATGAGCGTCACTGAACATCTCATCCTCCTGTTTCCCTCTTGGCCAGGGACGCATCAAGAAAATAATGCAAAAGGATACAGATGTTGGGCGAATCGCAACAGCTGTACCAGTCATCATATGTATCCTTTAAGCTCTAAATGTTGAATGCTGGTGGGTAATCATTTTGTTGTCAGGAGCCCTTTGCCAGTTGATCGTTTGAAGCATGTATCCAAAAGAGTCGATTCCTCCACTCTGACTCTTCGATTCTTTTGTTCTAACGATTCCTTAGTTCATAATTATAGAACGTTGTGATTGGCTAAAAACGATGAAATAGCGTTCTAAGAACGAACCACATTACTTAGTTTAATGGTTCCCAACATGTTTAGTCCATATGCCACCGTAGATAAAATCTACTAAATCCTATCTAGTTCCATCATTACAGGTTTAAAAAAAAGGCAATGAACCTAAATAAGGGCTCATTCTCTTTATATAAAATATCAAATCTGTTTTTATTTATTTATTTTGGGGCTTAAATTAGGCTGCATTTTCTTCATGTAAAATATCCATCCCCTCCTCTCTCCTCTCCTCCCCTCCCATCCCCTCCAATCACAATTCCTTCATATTGCTGTTATGGTCCATAACTGCACATTTAGCTAAAGCTTTAGAAATGTTCCTCAGATCTCTTCTCAGCATGACCTGTAAAATAACCCAATCCAGGAAGAGCAGAGTGATGTCCATCAATCACATGTGAGGTTCAAAATAGGCATCCTCCTGTCTTAAATAACCATTCCTATGTACTGTCCACTGTAATGTGAGTATGTGTCCTCCTGTCCATCTGTTTCTGTTCTTTTATTATTCTTGGATAATTATTGTAGGAATCAGTGCATCCATTCAGAGAGGTTGTTTGACTTCCTGAAGGATTTGGCAGATCAAGCCAACACTGCGTCAACATCAGAGAGCAAAACTAAGGGCAAATGGCAGTCACACAGGTACAGTATCATTTATTAAAATGTTCAGGTGGCCAGCAAATGAATGAAAGCAGATGCCATAGTCCAGGGCTGCCCAATCCTGTTCCTGGAGATCTACCTTCTTGGAAAGTTCAGATTCAAGCCTGATCCAACACAAAATTAAGATCTACAGACAGCAGGGTTAGATCTGAACTCTGCAGGATCTCCAGGAACAGGATTGGGCACACCTGCCATTGTCCATACAAGCAATCGATGAGTAGGTACTTATTTTGAATAAGTAATAACTTCACGACTGCTAAAAAAATATGTTCTACATAGTGTGAATGTGTGTAGTATGAATGTAATCTGGATGTAGTACATTCAGCATGTGCCCTTATCAGTTACTTCGCTTCACTGCCATTCATAAATCCTCTCCCGTGGCCTCATGGGATAGTAAAGTGATCTCAGAAATCTCACTGGAAGAATTAGGTCATCTGGGTTATTTTTAACTACTCTTTTATGAGTACTGTGCATTCAGACACACTTCTTTTTGGACATACTGTTTTTCGCCTACTATACAATAGGGAAGTATGTGATTGTGGATGCAGCCATTGTAATGAAATGATCTTCCTTTAGGAAACGGTGGCAAAGTGTGTCTATCAAAGCCAGGTCACCTGAGAGGGAGGAGCCACCCCAAAAAGCCACCAATGATCTGGTCATCAACAGTGATTCATCCAGTGTAAGTGACTGTGATGACATTTTACTGAAACAATGTTAAGAATTTTGATGAGAGATGTTTGTATTTTGAATGGGAGATTCTCTCATGGCGTGTTTCTTGATCAGGAGTCTGAGCTGTTCATCTGCTTGGAAACTCATTCACCTTGATCGGGCTTCTGAAAAGGTGAGATTTATACTGATAAGTTCATGTGTATAACTAACATTTTAACTATATCAATCCAGTGTTTAATTTTTCATTTTATTTTTATTTAAGTCTCGCAAGACGCAACAATCTCTCACTGAAAACTGCAGTATTATTTTTGAAGACACAAGGTGTTAGTTATTCTTAGCATCTGACATAAATATTTAATTTGTGAAATTGCTCTGTTGTGGTATTATAATGACCATGAAATGAATTATATATTTTTTGTTTTCATTCTTATTTCAAGTTTTCCAGGGAGTTTTAAATTCCAATAGGGAAGAAAATAATTTGTTTATTATATAATAGAGATTTTGTGATAGTGAGCAGCTCCACTTTTTTTTTTTTTTCAGTTGGATTCACAATTAAAACTGTAGTTTGACCTGTCTTATGTTTATAATCTAACATGATTCTCTAAGCTGTGACTTATGTGTTACAATATTTATAGATCAAGCTAAATATTTAGTTTTTTTTTTTCCTACCATCTTTAAATGCGAGTCACTGGTTTTGTTAACCATTAATTATCCACAGTAGGTTGCAGGGTTCTTTAAGTGGCATATTGTATGACAAGGTCAATTGTATTTTATAGTGAATATTCTATAAAGTATATTTTAAGATGTCAATATTACACAATATTGTATAAATATGCTTTTCTACTCTTAACCTAACTACTGTGATGAATGACAAAAGAGACAATATGTAGTAAGAAAAGAAAAGTTTAAAACCAAGCATCTATTACAAATATTATTGCAAAATAATGGCTGAATAAAATATCTGAGGATGTTTCAAAGGTACTTTTATTTTAAGTAAATTATGTTCTTTGTATGGTCACAAAGTGTGAGGCAGAACATATACAAGAAAATAAAAGTAAATAGGCTATAAACCTTTTTCTGGATCATAATTTGGGGCAATATATCCAAGTTTTCTTCCGTTACTGAGGGCCTTTAAATCGTTTTGTTTTCCTTTTCAAGCATTTCAAACATAACAGCAGCTAAAACTAGGCAAGCCCTATAAAGGCTGAAATACAGTACTTTCAGTGATACAAAGCAAACAGAAAAGCAGTGATCTAAAAATAACCAGTTGTGCATTTTATATGATTTTCTTTTTAATATAGTCTGTTTGACAAAAGAAACAGGCTTTCCGCAGCTTGTTTTTTTCTCAATGAATATAAATGGAGTAAAAATCACGTTCATAATACTATTAGATGAAATGACAAAAAAACATGTACATGAATAATTCCGTTTCAATCAGAAAAAAAACGTTAAGTGGTCCGATATATATCTTTATTTTTCCTTATCCAAACCATCACGAAGATCCAATTTTTAATAACTCTGACAAAAGCCGCCCAGTGCATAAAAGGCACCATTCAACCCTGTGACCTTTGACAGAAGTGCCATCAGAGAGTTACCATGCTAAAACAAGTATTTTATATTACACACATACACAGATATTTCATATGACCCAAGTCTCCCCTTTAGCGCTCTTTTCATCTCGTTCAGTTCTGACTTTGATCTTTTTTTTCTTTATTTCCTGTAAACTTCAAAATCATCCAAATAAAGAACCGTGAGAATGGAACAATGTGATGCCTGCTGTTCAGTAGAGCCACACTCAGATCCTTCTCTTATTTGTAGGTGGAGCGAAATGAAAAATAAAAACAATAAAACAAAGAAAAGAGCCAAAAAGATCGGCCGCTACATCCTGGCCTCAGCAGAGTCGTGCGCCGTAGCCAAATGTCTGTTTAATAGCGTGGCAGTAGTACCTCTGCCAGCCATCTCGTGTTCGTTCCTCTTCACTCTCAGGAACTGCCCGACACTCAATCTTTAACTCAGTCTCATTACCCTTGTCTGTGAAAGTCAATGTCACCGTCGCATAGTGCTCTGAAATGAAAAGGACAGACAGCGAAGGTGAATAATGTGCAGACGTTTCTCAAAGTCAACTGACACGCGGTAAATGAGAGAGCCGGTAAATATGATATTTATAATGTGACTTGCATTAAAAAAACTATGGAATTTCAGACTTAAACCACAATATACATGGTAATAATTTCTTCTTCTGTCATATAGTGACCAGTTTGGGGTCGGTAGAAGTCTATTCTGCTCACCAAAGCAGCATTTATTTGATCAAAAATACAGTTACACAGTAATGTTGTGAAATATTACAATTTAAAAATAGCAGCAAAGCTGAATTTTCATTTTTCCAGTCTTCAGTGTCACATGTTCTTTCAGAAATCATTCTAATATGCTGATTTGGTGCTCAAGAAACATATTATAATTATCGATGTTGAAATTCAAAAAGATGTTCGATAAAGGATTCGGTCTCTCTAAACTCCTCTTTCCAAAAGCCTCCTCTGCTCTGATTGGTTAAATGGCCCAGTCTGTTGTGATTGGTCTACTCTGCTCTGATTGGTCAAATACCAAATATCTGTTAGCATATCTGAATTGTAGCTCTTTCTCAGCATGTGATACACAGTGATACCAACAGTAACAATGGCTTCGGTTTTACCATATCAATCTCATCCTTTGGAATGCATCAAAACTTACTGACCCCAAACTTTTAAATGTAGTGTATGTGACATTCTCACAAAATTTCCAGTGTCGTTCAGTCTATTCTCTCTCCACACTAATATCTCAGTTGCTGTATTTGAAAGTCTCTAAGCAGCCGAAGATTACATTGCTACTGTAGCAACCAATGTAGATATACCAGAAACTGAAGACACAGTCTAAAATGTATCTGATTTCATAACTTGCAAAATGCCAGTGTAGACAGTCTATTGTCTGCAGTGTGAACAAAGCTGGTTTAACTTACCACAAGGCCATGTATTGTACCTCCATTTCATGACTATCTTCTGCTCAGGTACCTGTTAAACGCACAGTACATGTTTTCAGAAATCAAATCATAAACCAACCATCACTGTCAATCATCAGTGAAAGTACTTTTAGCTGAGATGTCATCATGTTTTGTAATTGGAAACTGAAGTCTCACCAGTTCCTGGAACTCTCCGTTCACGTTTCCGTCCAACAGGCGAAACTTCCCACCTTTTTCACCCTCAACCATGGCACCACTGCGTGTGAAAGCCTGAACCATCTGTAACACACAATTTGGCATTCTTCTCAAACAAATGTAATCACTAATGAAAAGAGCTCTGTGCATTCAATAATAAGAGTCTCACTATAGTGGAGATGCAACTAATGGCCTGTCAGCAGTGTGTTGGCGGCAGAAGACTCACCTCCTGATTGAGAAACACCCTGTAAAGCTCTTCTGGTGAGGTGAGGAAAGTGTCCTTTAACGAGAACTTGCAGGTGGGGATTTTTACCCCTGTGTTGGAAGGAGGAGGAGCAGCGCTACATGAGCCAATCTAAAAATGCAATTACACACAAACGATGAGTTTGAGCAAATGGATCTGATGAATTAAGCTCATTCAGCTGCTTTTACGTCAGTTGTGCTTCGGCGTTGCTACATGGATGAATCAAATAGTTTGAGGAATCACTATGGTTGCACATCGGAGCAGATCTGTCAAGCTATATTGAGCCCCACTGATAGTAAAATTTTTTTTTAACAAAGCATATATTAAGGTGAGCAGATTTCTGAAAAAGAAACCAGGGGCATTTTCTAGTTCAGTGGTCAAAATGTAATTTAAATCTCACTTGTTATCTGTGAATTTAAAAACCGACAATACATTTTTGCATGTTTTTATTTTTGTGGGTACCATTTGCTGTTATTATAATTAATTATGATCTTTCAAACTGACCCTAACTGGTTTTAAAACAATTAATCAAAAATCACATTATAGTTAGTAACCTTTTCAAATAGCAACAGATGTAAACATAACAAAATTACAACTTTACACATTATGAAAATTAAAAAAAAAAATACACATATGATAATAAACTGTATTTAACTTTTTTTAATACATTTTATAATTGCATTTAATATTTTATGTTCACAAACTGTGAATATACAGTAGCCTATACAGCAGAGAGTATCTACAACAACACTATTTATTGTAGATACAAGCCACTCATCATATCTAGTAGCCAGGACTTGTTTTCTGACATAAATATGCATGAACAAATGCCATAAGCCTGGATTTTCCTGTGAAATCCAAACTGACACATAAATCATTATTGTAGGCTTGATCGGATTGAATCAGGATAAAGAATATGAATTTGAACATGGATTTTTTTTAAATACAATTCCGTTCACTCTCAAGCACACTGTCTTCTATTAGTATTTTTAGCATTTCATTACATCATGTAGCTGACATGATGATTCATTAAAAAATATAATATATCTGGACAAAATATATCTGGACACTTGTGTGTTTGAATAAGTGTGTTTAAATGTCTTAAAATACATTTTCAAATTGCATTATATATCAAAACAAATGCCATTTATATAATGAAAGACAGTAAAGATTTTTTTAATAATAAAACAATAGATTTAATGTTCAAAATTAGAGCTGATTTCATAAAGCCACCAAAAATTACACTTACTTAATAATAATAATCATGAAAAGAGTTAATAGAAAAAGATTTAAATGACATGAAAAGAGTTCAGAGAAAAGGTCTGGCATTATACATTTTAAGTATCTGTACTTTATCAGAGTATTTTTATTTTGGGAAACTTTTACTTCACTGCATTGATAATATCATACTTTTTCCTCTGTATTTTGAGCTGAAGAACGTGTCACTCACTCTGAGAAGCGTTAGCAGTGTCCGATTCTTTTCAATTAAATTGTTAAATCGGTTCGCAAATCGCACTGAACGATTCATTCGTGAATGGCAATTATAAATTTAAATTCAAAATGAAAGTCATATGTATGTCACAACAGTCAGTTTTTTTTTTTTTACTAAATCTGCAGTAAAAGGGCGAGTTGTTTAAATCCATTGTATGAAATGCTTGAATGTGCACATGCCCACATTTGTGTATCACCATCTGAACGGGGAAGATTTTAGGTAAAAACTAAACAAACATAACATTCAAATAAAGCAAATTAATGCCCATGCATCTTCCCCACTGCCGTAGCAGTTTCAAGTGATGTAAAACTAGTAAGGTTCATCTTAAACTGGTAACATATTTTGCCCAATGTAATGTCCGTTTTATCTTGTATATTTATATTTGTCAACACATTTACACATTTTGTTTTTTCTCATTTTTATATACTATATGGTATATTGTGTTATTTTCACTTGTTCACACATGTGAATTATCAGTAGTAAATATCAGTGAATAACTTTGGTAATAATGTTTTCTTATTTGCAGATCAATTCATTTAGTGTCTGCATAATCTTCCTTATTGACTAGTGCTGGTTACTTGACATCCACAGTAATTCATAATGATTTTAGACTAGCAGTAAGCTATTTAAGCTATATTGAAGAAAATCGAGGCACTTTAAGGCTCACCTGAGTTTTGCTTGTCTTAGTTGTTGCCTGGGCTGTTTGTTTCGTGACACCATTGGCTGTTGGCAGGATCATGCCCTGTGTGAACTCTACAACAGATAATAACAGATTTTAGCAATCCACATCCAACAGACAACACTGCCGCAGGAATGCCATCAGTTTTGAGTGAGACGCACCTGTTTTTAGGAAGCCCACATAGCCGGCCAGCGCCGTGCGAATTTGATCGGCTCCCTCCCTCCTCATCAGAGAAAGCAGAGCCGTCTCAGGCTCATCTTTACAAAGACTCACACTGACCTGTGTGTGAGCCCGAAAAAATACTCATTATCATCACTTACACAATCTATATACTCACAATATATATCATGATTATGATTTTTGCAATAATCGAGCAGCCCTAATAACAACAAAAACATCAACAACAACAAAAAGTAGATACTTTTGTTCCAGATACTTTAGATCAGTGGTTCTTAACCTTTTTGACTCCAAGGCCCCCCACTGTCCACAAGAATTTTCGAAGGCCCCATGACTTTTCCAGTTGTTTGTGATTTACTAAGGATTAAGGATAAGGATTTTTTTTTTTAAAATATCTGTACTCTCACAATTTCTAATACTTTGGAGCTTGGCTTAAAGGGTTAGTTCACCCAAAAATGAAAATTCTGTCAGTAATGAGTCATCCTCATGTTGTTCCAACCCCGTGAGACTTTCGTTCATCTTCAGAACACAAATTAAGATATTTTAATGAAATCTGAGAGCTGGCTCACTCCTTCATAGGCTTCTAGGCAATTTCATTCTGCCAGTCCAGAAAAGTTAAAGAGATCGTTAAAATAGTCCGAGTGACTACAGTGGCTCAACCTTAAGTTTATCAAGCGATGAGAAAACTTTTTGTGCACCCAAAAAAAAAAACGACTATTCAACTATTTATTTTCTTCCGTGTGGGCCTCTAATGCGAGTTTACGAGAGCGCTACGACACAGAACTGAGATGACGACGCTCACGATCATTTGATGGGAAAGTGTGAAAGGTAAGGCATTCATTTTGCAGCATTGGCAAGGCACTTTTACGTTTTCTCGTTGGTTTCTCGCGATTCGGACATCCAGGAAATGCACACTTTAGAACCATTTTAAACACTACATCGAGACCCATCTGCGTCATCTTCTCAGTTCTCGCGCATGCGTTGTGGCGCTCTCGTGAACTCACGTCAAGAGGCCCACACAGAAGAAAATGAATAGTTGAATAAAGTCGTTATTTTTTGCGCACAAAAAGTATTTTCGTCGCTTGATAAACTTAAAGCTGCAGTCCGTAGCTTTTTTGGGGTTAAAAATGATCCAAAATACATATTTGAGAAAATACATAACCAGCCAGTGTTCAACGCTATCTGCTTGCCGTAGCTGGATTCAAAGCGGTAAGCTTGTAATAATGTTTTTAATTCCAGTGGTACTGGTGGATTTCCGCGGGAGATTCGAGCATGTCTTTGCGTCATTACGTCACATCTGTACACATAAAGAAGGAGTCTCGGCTAGTATAAGCTATATTGCATGTGAGGAGGCTGGAGGTGGAGATTTATAGCCTTTTCTCACAGCACTTGATATAATTAAACTTATGAATTTGATGGCGGATCCAGAAAGGTTCAAACGACAATCACCAGTGACAACAGATTCACCCGCTGTAAAATGCAAAAGACTTCGTTCGGACTTCGGAGTGGCTAACTTACAGAAAAAAAGAGACTGCAACCGGACCCATGCGAAAACAAGGATACATATCGAAAGGACATTACATGTAGTCACGCAATGCTGACGTTGTTAACATTAACAATTTGAGAACAAAGTATCATTTGCACGGTTTTGCGTGATATGATAACTTATAAGCGGTTAAATCAGCCCGATTTACTGCAATGTCAGAACCAGAACAAAAGTGGATGTTTCTTACTAGTTCAGATGACATTTTCCGGTGAATATTCTTATGTTGCTCATACTTCCAAAAAGAATAATCTGTGATTCTGAATGCCAGTATCCACACCGGCGCGGTGACTGACAGCGTCACACTCTCCTCAAACATTGTGTTCATCCACGCTGTGCCGAGGATGTCGAGGTACAACTCACGTAAAGTGGATAATTCCGCAAATGACTGCAATTGCAGATTTCGAACAGAGATGGCGACAAAGAGGAAAAACGCCGGACTGCAGCTTTAAAGTGGAGCCACTGTAGTCACTCGGACTATGTTAACAATGTTTTTACTAACTTTTCTGGACTGGCAGAATGAAATTGCCTAGAAGCCTATGAAGGAGTGAGCCAGCTCTCAGATTTCATTAAAAATATCTTAATTTGTGTTCCGAAGATGAACGAAAGTCTTACGGGGTTGGAAAAACATGAGGATGAGTAATTACTGACAGAATTTTTTGGCAAACTAACCCTTAAACTAGAAAATGTACATTCATTATAAAAGTGCTCATGGAGATTTTATTTACATTATTTTACATTTCCAGGTCTAGAATTCACTTTCAAAATGAGGTCATATATCCAGGTCATCCAAGGGAATGGAAAAACTGGTTCTTTAAAAACAACAAATGAATGAAAGTAAGAAATATCTTCTTAATTCTTGACGCCCCTTTTTTCTTTTCTTTCTTCTTGAGGAAGTTTGCTAAAGCCCCTTATGGGGCTCCGTCCGCTTAATAGAGAACCACTGCTGTGAACTGCAGCCAGCACTTTATTGCTTGTGCTCGCATTCCTGCGCACGTAACGTACAAGACTGAATGTGAATACTCACAACGATGTTCTTTTTCGTTCTTCGCTTAGAAGTAAAAAAAGAAATACCTTTGCAGGAATATACTTTTAACGAACATCCTGACACCGTCCACAATACTGAGAGCAACGTTTAGATAAATATGTAAATATGTGCTGTGCGCTTTCCTTTTTTAATAAAAAAACAACAAAAATGAGAGCTCAGAGAAAACAGCAGTTAAGAAAGCTTCTGATCATAGAGATGTGGATATGTTTGCACCAGCTCTGCGATTCACTGGCATCATGTCGACAGATGAGATCCTTAAAGTTACACTTATGAAAGTTTGATTATAAAGTATGTTTGAGACTATAGACTATACAGTAAATCTGACTATGTGATACTATAGTTTGAATTAATGCCTTTTCTTTACAAGACATATTGACATTAGAGTACAGAATGGCTCTTTTAGCATTATCCTGAACATTGTTAAAGCATTTGTTCATGTGTCATTAAACAGACGAGAGGCTCTCGAAGAGCGCGTTAACAGGACACCCTTTTGATTTTCCTGGCAAAAACGTCCCAAATCCTTCACAAAAAAAATCAGTTTTCACTACAGGCTTTCATAGACAACCTAGTTTTGTTACAAGCTATTCACACATTGGCAATAGAAAAGCAAGTAATACATGATAATTATTACATATAGCCCCTTTAAATAAATTGACCATGTTTACAATACACACTGCTTTTGTAGTCTTCTGTAAAACCTTCCGGTTGGTGATGCTACAGACAGTATATATATATATATAAAATCCTACATGAATGAGTTAACTTACATCAAGGTCGTCCATGTCATTTTCATCCGAAAGGTTTGGAACTTCAATGTTCCCCTTGTATTTGATGCCTGATTTTGATGTCCCTGTACAAACGGACAGCCCAAATCATGTACATGAATATTAAAGCCAAGTAAACTAAATAACTTCTTCAATTAGACATTTACTTGGAATTTCTCTAGGTCATATTCATCTTTAAGGCCTATTCACACCAAGAACAAATAAAATGCATTTATTCCTACAGATCTATTTACACCAGGGATGAACATCAGGCCAAAAAACTTTGGCATTTTGCTTAAATATAAAGTGCATTACAAATAAAATGTATTATTATTATTATACAAAAATGAATTATCTATGTGGATTTTCTTTCTTTGCCCAGTGAAACTAACTGGAAATAAGATATCCGTTTTCAGTTTCAGGTTGTGTGTTATCGGTATTCCCTTTAGCCAGCTGTTTACAGAGCAGACACTCCACTTAAATTAATTTATTATATTTTTTGGATTATTATAATAATTCGACACCTTGTATTTTGCACTAAAGTGCTTTTCCATGTTGTTCTAGGTGGGAACAACAAACAAATCTTGGTAACAGACTTAAGTTAGCAATAGCTGATCCACAGTTATTCCACACATAATTCCTCACCTGTCCAGGTGGCCTTCAGATTCCACTCGTAGAAGAAAATCAGCTTCCCTTTGCGATTATTGATGGATGCTTCTCCCTCCACCTTGCTGACCTCTGTGATCTCACACTTGCCTTCTTCATTCTCCACCCACAATCCCATGAGCAGCTCCTTCAGCTTCTCCGATGACCAGTTTGTGGCGTCCCTCTCCGTCCTAGTAACACAAAGCACATCCACTGATATTACTCCCTTTTTTTGCAGGACTTAATGCTAAGGATTCTTCTACTGGTCAGTGGTTCAGATTTTTACTTGCCCTGGCAAAATTTTCACTGGTCCCACTAAAGAAAAAAGAAAAAAAACAATTTTCTATGACTTAATCAGTTGTTTGTGAATACTGCACACAGACTTATATGATAAAAAAAAATAGAATATGTTTATCATATCTAGTATACAGCTCATTGATGTGATGTGGATTTCCATGTCAGGTATCATACATTAGAATTAATAGATTCAACTATTAGACTATAATTATTAGTGTACAAAAGTCTCCAAGAAGACATAATTATGTCCTGAGATTTGAATCCATTTAATGGGGAAACTGTTTTTCTGTTTTACGCGCAATACCTTTCTAAAAATCTAAGGCCTTTAAAAAAAAAAAATCACAATAGTAATATTTATTATTGATATTTCCAGGTTGACTGTGGAACCCTAAGAATAGTTATTGACAAAAACTAGCTTTAATGTGACTGTCATGTTGAATAGACCATGGTTGAAACTAGGATCTATAGGGTTCGCTGCCTGTCAACAATAAAAAGCCATTTAAACTTGTAGATGGAGAGGCTGACAAACACCAAGAAATGGTTTAAATGCTTCAGCTTCCCCAATGAATTTGTTTCATCAATACACCTTCATAAGCAGTGTAAACCAAATTAAGCACCCACTTCAACATTTAACTTGCTCTAACAAAACTGTCTGAGAGCATCCCTTACTCAGTAACATTCAATGTCCAAGCTCCCGAGACACTGCAAGAGCAGAACCGAAGCGACTTGTCCCACAACAATAGCGGACAACCCACGAAATAGAAGGGTAAACAAAATTTGCGTCAAATTATAGAAATATATCGACCAGAAAGCCGACACATGAAAGATGCGGCGACAGCATGGCATGAATAAACTTGCGACGACGCTAACGGCCCATTCGCCAGATATTAGAATAAACCCAAAAACAACAACAACAATTTTAACTTTCTCGGTTGCAGCTAACTGTTCCTTTGCCAGAACTATATTTTCATCGGTCGAGTGTCCGCGAGGCACTTGATTCACAGACCACAGCTAGGCGGGTGTTCTTTAGCATGTTAGCATCAAGATGGCTTGAGTAATTGTGCGAATGTGCCGGTTGTCTCTCACCAGTGCCAGTTGTTGACGTTTGTGGCATCCGCTCTCTCCTCCACGATCCAGCGAGGGTCTCCTTCTCCCCACTTCGCCATGCTGATTTAATACAGATATTCTGAATTCAGAATGAATGAATGAAGCTACGGAGTCTGACACGAGCGTGCTCTCGCTTCTGGAAGCCTCTCGACTGCTGCCTCTGGTTTTGTTGCTCGTAGAAATTACTGGAAACGGAAGTCGCGCACAAACTAAGCACTCCGTGTTAAACACAAAGCTTGGAGATGATTCCGCATGAACTTGGAGAAATGTGCCTGTTTGTTGTTATTACACAGTTGTTGTTGTTTTTTTAAATATAGAAATAAAGACATTAGCATTGTATTATTTAAAATACCATTTAGAACCAAGTAATTTCTGAAATGATTTAGTTGGCTGAATTCAATCTGAAATGTAGGCTACTATGCTAAATGTAAAATGAATGTATATATAGGCCTCGGTGGCAGATCACTTGTTTGAAAATAGGGACCTTATTGTTTTTGCAATAGCACGAATAGGTGGGTCAAGACTTGCTTTTAGGTACATAAAATAAGAAGAAAATTGTTGTAAATTTTTTTTTATTCATTTAGTTAATTTATCTAGCCGCTTATTTTATAAGCGGCTTATGTTATCTAGCCGCTTTCGAGAAAACAGTGATGTCATCCTCCAACTCGGTTCAGTTCTCATTTAATGGTGTCAATACAGACAGATCAATAATATTGTTGAAAACTAATATGAATTTAAATGTTAATTCTAGTGTGTTTAATGGCAAAAGAGACATAACAATTGGAATTAGAATGGAAGTGAATTAGGCACAGACAAAAAAAACTGCGCTTCTGACCGAGATTGATTAAGTTTAATTTAATTGATTTGTATTAGTAATTTGCATATCAAATACATATTGCATACACATCATTTTAAACAAAGCCATGTAAAAAGGTAATTGATGATTTAAAAAAAAAAACATAATAATAAATAATATTAAATAAATGACTTAATTGCTGAACTGTAACAAGTAACCAGTTCTGTCAGACAGACAGTAAACCACACAGCACACAGATTTATAGATGACGGTTCTGTCATGAAGTTTGGCATCATTACAGAAAAGTCAAGGACAAGAACTACTAATATTGCGACACAAAAATACACAAAACCAGATATTGCAAAGTGCTGTTTCTTTGGAACGACATTTAAAACAGGAGAACAAATAGCAATTTCATCCTACGCGGCAGGTGAGTTTCAAAGAAAGGACATTATTTATCATGTGATTGTGAAGTGATGACTCACCCAGTTTCTTCTAATGAGCCGATGAGTTGAATCAGGTGTGTGTTAGGCAACGGAAATGTGCAGTGTTGGGTGTCCTTCAGGAGCAGGGTTGAGAGACACCGTGTTAGAGAAATGAATATCACATGGTGATTTATTTACACATTTGTCTTTTCAATTTACAACAATTTGAAGGTTTCTTGTACACAGATTGTGAGTCGGTGCAAGCAAGGACTACACTGCAACAGCACTTTAGATGTTTACAGGTGAACCGTGGATGTTTCAGTATATGGACTCAATCATTGCATGTGTTTATGACACTGAGATCACTCATCCTGAGCTTTTTTCTTCTGTACTAAGGTACAATGAAGCTCCTGATTGTAGCTGTATTCGTTGGACTGTGTCTTGCCCAGCATAACCCAAACACTAAACCTAATAGGACCTCCATTGTTCATCTGTTTGAGTGGCGGTGGGCAGATATAGCTGACGAATGTGAGAGATACCTGGCACCAAATGGCTTCGGAGGAGTTCAGGTATGGTTACAAAACGAGTCCAGCACAAATGCACCTGTACTATTTTTAAGGAGCAGTATGATAAATGTGATGTTATGAACTTTGAGATTTTAGAGGAGTTGTTTACAGAAGGTTATGAATTCTGAAAGAAAAATGTCCAAAAACAGTTGTCTTTGATTTTACAGATCTCTCCCCCCAGTGAGAGCATTGTTGTGACCAATCCTTGGCACCCTTGGTGGCAGAGGTATCAGCCAATCAGCTACAACTTGTGCTCCAGATCAGGAACTGAGGAAGAGCTGAAGGACATGATCACACGCTGTAACAAAGTTGGGGTACTGCAAAACTACTGTAAAAATCCTGTAATTTTTACAGGAAAAAGAAAAAAATCTGGCTGTTGTGGTTGCCAGAATAATTCTGTAAAAATACAGTAATAATGTAAACTTTTACAAACCAACAACTTGTACATTTTACAGTTTAAAACTGTAATTTATAAAAAAAAAGTTAAATCCAATATCCCTTTTCTGCTGAACTAGCAAGGCCACGCTGCTATTAAAATCTATTTTGTACATTTAACATATACTGACAACCACATGCTCCTTGTAAAGAGAAAGTCACACGAAGAGACGTCATCTCCTGTGTTTTATTTTGGAACAGGTAAATGTATATGTGGATGCAGTCATAAATCACATGTGTGGATCCTCTGGTGGAGAAGGCAATCACTCCAGCTGCGGATCATACTTCAACGCCAACAAGGAGGACTTCCCCTCTGTCCCATACTCATCATGGGACTTCAATGATAACAAGTGTAGAACTGCCAATGAAGAGATTGAAAACTACAATGATGTTTTCCAGGTTAAAAAAACCCTTAAAATGACCTTCTGCTTAAATGAGTCGATGATGTCAAGATATGAAAATTCACCCTATTTATTGTCTAAATGCATGTTATTATTCTTATTGTGAACGAATAATTTGTGCATTTAATTTTTTTATTATTTATTTTGACCTCTTTGAACTTTTAAATTAAAATGTCAAAACTTGATCTTCCAGTGAAATGACAGATTCTCTGGTGGCGTATGCTGGACTTCACCAGCAATTTTGTTGGCGTAAACCCCTCCCCCCCTTTTCATACAATCGACTGCAAGTTTACATTTAGATGTGCCTCGATCCAATCAATTACCAACAGATAGAACCAAGCTCCTGCCCTAAATTGTTTTCTTTTTCAATACGTTGTTTCACTCAGATGTACGCCACAATACGTAAGAAAGATCTGTTGCTAGTTCATTGCGACTAAAAATTTCTTTAATTTGATATTTGAAATTAAAAACAAAACAAAAAACTGTGGGCTACAAGTGTGTTTTGCTGCTAAGTCCGATCCACTTTCAACAGCGTTTTTCAGAAATCACTTACTGCCCCTTTAATTTAGCTATAAAGTAGCTCTACAGAAGACAATAGTGTCTTTATTCAGCTCAGTTTAGTTCAATGATGATGATTCAATATCAGTGATAATGTTGCAAAGTTCATCAGTTATAAAACAAATTCTATTTAGCCATAAAGCAGCTCTTCAAAAGAAAATTGTATAATTCTGCTCAAGTCAGATTAGGAAGCACATTATGGTGAAAGCGTATCACCCTCCATATATTTAAAGACTCAGTTTCTTGTGTTCTGTTGTGTTGGTGCATGCTTTTCATTTAAAGGTTCATTATCATCCCTGACTTTAAAGCAACACCAAGCAACTTTTCCTCTGCGGTCGCCCTACAGGTTGGAAGCGGAATTGTCCATTACTGCTGTCATAAATAATTTAGCCTACCGCAGCCTACTGTCGCACGCCCACGCACGCACATGCTCTCTGTTTATCCAGCACCGGCTTTGGAATCATGATGACAATTCAAAAGCTACCCGGCTGCTAGGTATCTTACATGTGGTTGTAGTCTACTGTCGAGTACGCTCCACCTATCGGCAATTGTAACGCGTGCCGTAAAGCAAGTCAAATTTGTAGTTTTTTTGTGTCTCATTCGGACTACAGAAACGCGACCCGATCTGGCAATCTTACATAGCATGGATACATCAGATAAAGGACCACAAAGCGGTGGGATAAGTGCATTTCACCATGTCACGACTTGATGAACCACTGAAACGATTTTGAAAACATTATTTTAAGGTAAAAATCTTACTTAGTGTTGCTTTAATTACAATCCTCAGATTTGTTTACACACAAACTTCAAACCATGTAATAACACTTGCATCTGCAACTAGTCACAGTGTGCTTACTATAGAACCCTGATTTCAATTCCCCTGCTACCAGTTCAACAGGCTGTTTTTTGCTGCAGTGATTGACTTGTTAATTTTGTGTTGACAGGTTAGAGATTGTCGCTTGGTGAGTCTCCTGGATTTGGCCCTGGAGAAGGACCATGTTAGAGGAAAAGTGGCTGAATACATGAACAAACTGATCGACATGGGTGTAGCTGGATTCAGAGTAGATGCTTGTAAGCACATGTGGCCTGGCGACCTTAGTAACGTCTACGGCAGACTCAAGAGTCTAAATACCACTTGGTTTTTACCTGGCACCAAGCCCTTTATTTATCAAGAGGTATCACCATCCGTTCAAGACCAGAGTTACTTAAAATGGTTGTTAAACCACTAACACATTTTTTTTCTTTCTTCAGGTTATCGACCTTGGTGGGGAGTCCATTAAAGCCAGTGAATATTTTGAACTCGGAAGAGTGACGGAGTTCAAGCACAGTGCAAAACTGGGAACAGTCATTCGTAAATGGGACAAAGAAAAGCTAAGCTATCTCAAGTATGCAATAGTAAACTCTATTATAGAGGGTATGCGCATGACGTCACCGTCGGCCGGAGTGAATGCGGTCGCGCCCACAAGTGGCAAAAAGACTGAGCGGCGGCATTTGTTTTCAGCGTGAATGCCGTGAAAAACACACAAAACACATCTAAAACTGGAAAGAGCTTTGCGATTGACTGTACAACTAGATTTGACCAGAAATCTGAGGTACTATATATTTTTACAGACTGCAAAAAGCTACAGAACAGACTATATTCTGCATAATTGGATGTTTTTAAATAAACACTGACAAAAAAACTATACAAGTTTTAGGGCTGGACGATATGATGATATACAGTATAACATTAATGTAAGTGATCACTCGGATTTAGACCTATCTATATTGTATTTATATAAAACGTTTACAGGCAAATTTTCTTAATTTATTTCCCCGGCGTCGAAATCAGGCACATATAAATGTCAGGAAACACGATTCCTGGCGGCATGTCAATATCCATGGATCACTGGATCTTTGATAAGTTGTAAGGAACACTATATCGAGTCCAACTTTTAGTTTAAACTGATAATAGTTTGTTTTACTCGCGTTTTCGCAGTTTCCCCTATTAACTGTCACGCAGCAGCTCTTTTGCCACTCAGTCCGGCTGAGGGGGGCGTGTTCCGGCGGGGAAGTTACGTTAATGCATTCCCTCTATTACAATGCTATCTGGAAAATTCGTTTCTGATTGGGCAATCATTGAGTGCTCATATTTTATTGTACATATTGTCCATGGCAACATACCGGTGCTTTTTAATGTCTCTCAATCATAACATTAATAATAAGTCTTAATTTAATTTTATGTCTCTTTTCATACCAGCGCAAGTGAGAATAGTTATTTGGGGCCCCTTAACAACTGTTGCGGTGTCAACTGCTAAAAAATAGCTACATAGTTCATGGAAAAACTAATCTGGATTGCAGATTAGTACTAATATATTGTTATACTGTTTCAGTGTTTGACTTGTTGCTAGACTGAGAGTTTAAAAAAAAAATCTATTTTATGGTATCCAGAACATTTATTAGCCAATTGAGCATTAAGCAAATCTTCAATTCCTGACATGGTCCATGGTATTTAGCAATATTTACCATATTACTGTAGTAGACCATATGTCAGGAAAATGTCACTCGTGCCTACAGATAACAAAACATATTCTAAGAACATTTTGCAAACATTATGGGAATGTTACTCTTGAATGTTCTTTGAACATTCTGAAATGAGTAATAGCATTTAAAAAATGTTACAAAAATGTCCAACTAAAACGTTTCAGAAAAAAACATTTCATGAATGATGTATAATGTTTTGTGCTAATATTTTGAGAACATTATAAAAGACCAGATAACTTCAAACTAACTCTGTTAACTACTGGAAGAACATTTGTTCATAACTTAGGGAGAGCCTTGGCAGAACGTTAGACAAAGTTCTGAGAAAATTCCCTGTTAGCTGGATATAATCATGCTCCGTAATCTTTTGGCTTATAAGAGTTATTGAAGGAGTTGTAAACAGTGTTTTGTCTTAGGAGCTGGGGAGAGGGCTGGGGTTTAATGCCCTCTGATAAAGCCTTGGTGTTTGTGGACAATCACGATAATCAAAGAGGCCATGGCGCTGGTGGAGCTTCTGTTTTGACATTTTGGGACTCTAGGTAAAATATTTTGAAATATTTTCCAAGAACTCCGAATAACCCTATGAGTGGTATGTTTTACATTGTGTATTTTTTTGTTGTAGGCTTTATAAGATTGCTTCAGGGCTCATGTTGGCTCACCCATATGGTGTCACCAGAGTCATGTCTAGTTACCGTTGGGATCGACATCTGGTGAATGGAAAGGTGATGCTTCTAGTTGATGAAACCCATGTGCTTCACATTACATTAATGAATGGCTTACAACAGGGCTAATGGCGCACTAGGATAAATCCCCTCAATCACTAAATGGCCCAATCTCACTACAGCACTTTCCTAAATATCCACGTTTTACTATGCAGGTGGAAATTTGGCTGATCCATGAAGCAATTGCGGGCAGCAACGCAAAATGGATTCTGTGCTAGGTTGATCTAATAATTAATGATTTTCAAAATGTTATAGCTTTAGGTAGTAAATAATAATCATTAAAATTAGCAAATGCTTTTTAAGACAAAGGTCCTGTTAATGGTTTTGTTTTGTTCAAGGAAATAAATCAACAGATTTTCAATAACTGAAAATATGTAAACGTATGATAATAGAAGCATCCCTGGTTGGGGTTAGCACAATAATTGTAGTGAGAAGCATTTTCCTAAAGGTGTGCCTTTAGCCCGTAACACCCAATAGATTATTTCATACCAGACAAGTAAAACCTGAACAAATAATGTTCTTGTGAAATAAAACACAGGATCAGAATGACTGGATGGGCCCTCCAAGCAATGCCAATGGATCCACTAAGGCAGTACCCATCAACCCAGACTCCACCTGTGGGGACAAGTGGATATGTGAGCACAGATGGCGTCAAATCAGGTGGGTGTGATTTTTCTGGACACATTTTCTTGATTTCAATGTCAAATCCCAGCAATTCTCTTACTCTATTCCCCACACCAGGAATATGGTGATTTTTCGCAATGTGGTCAATGGCCAGCCTCTCTCCAACTGGTGGGACAACGGTAATAATCAGATCGCCTTTAGTCGCGGCAGCAAGGGATTCATTGTTATCAACAATGATGATTGGTGAGAAACTTGCAAACCCCTACCCAAGTATAGTTAACATGTGAAATGTGTAATAATAATACAAATTTAGCACATGATTACTCCAAGTTGGCATGGAACGGGAGTTGTGACGGTCTTTTCCTCACTATTGTTACGTATATCAGAGTGATATCACGGCTTCTCGAACAAGGGCAACATTTAGGGCGGGACTTTATTGTACGGACAAGGGGGTAATCCATCAGCCGTAAGTTAAAGCCTCGCGGGAGCCGCCATTGTAGCAGAACTTCACCTGCTGTTAGCATCCCATTGACTCCCATTCATTTTGGCGTCACTTTGACAGCGAATAACTTTACATCTGAGGCGTCCAAAGGCTTAATTTGTCGATTATTTATTTATAAAGAAACACGACAATGTATAAAATGCTCCATTACTTTGTATCTTACGTTACGACCCCGTAGAAGCCGTTTTTGTAAAAATAGGCTAAAGATTGCGTCATAACCACGGGACTTTCTGTCGCACAATAGAGACATTACCGTATAGACAGGAGGAGAAGCTCGCGGCAATCTTTTACTGTCTATGAGGCAATCAGGGGGACATGAAGGCACAAAGTCAAGGTAGAAGCCCATAAATAGAGAGTCCATAAAAGCAACGGGACAAAATCTTTCAACAACGTTTTTGAGGATTAAGGTGATTCAGATTTGTCTTGGCACAGCTACTAGAAGATTTTCAACTGTCAGACTGTCGTCACGCTCAGTTTAAGTCTGCGCAGTCGCTCATCAGACAGGAAGTGCAATAATCGGGCTGCAAGTCTTCTCCGTTGAAATTAATGGGGTCGCTGTGTCCATTTCTTTTACTGTCTATGTGTACGGAGCCCCTATGGGTCATGGTGATTGAAAGAATTGTGAGATGTGAGGAATTGCTGCTTGCAGCTATATTTTTAATGATATTTTTATCAATTAAACAATTTGTGAACATACTTAATCACATTTAAGACATTTATCTTTACCTTTTTGGCATTGATGGTTTATTTAAAATGGAGTCAAGAACCCTAGGGTTCTCTATAGAACCCCACTGAACCTTTTTCTCTAAAAGTGCATAAAAGAATAACAATTGTCAATTTTGATTCATGGTGACTAACTGGATTTGGTTAATGCCCCAGGGAACTGAACGTGACGCTGGACACTGGCCTGCCCGTGGGCACATACTGTGATATCATCTCTGGAGACAAGAGAGGGGACAGTTGCACAGGGACACGGGTGTCAGTGGGTTCTGATGGACGTGCCACTTTCCATATCAGCCACACAGAGGAGGATCCATTCATTGCCCTCCATGCTGACTCGAAACTGTAGATTCAGGATAATTATAATAAAGCTGGATCACTTAACTTTTCAGTGTGGTGGAACAGCTTTTGTTTACATTCACATCATAAATCATATCATGAAAAAGTAAACCAAAGTGTCCACAGAACTACATTCTTCTGATTCCGTGAACAAGCATCCAAACTTTTATCTCCTAAACACAGTTAACAAGTCTCTGTCTGTAGTACTGTTGCTTGTAGGTGTTCTTCCTTGACTGTGAACTCCACTGTCTACATTTGGATGAGATAACATCTGAAATAACCAATGGAATGAAAAATTTAGGAGCGCATTAAAAAAATTTAGGGGCACAACTAACTATTTCTGCTTACATGTATATATGGGAATATACATTTCTGTGTGTATTTGACCGTTTAAGAGCAACCAGCCATGAAAAAGAAATCAATTTGGCACTAGCAAGCTGTTTGAGCGTTGTGTGAGCGCACTTTGGATGTGATCACACGGGAATGAAAATTCCAAAATTCAGACCAACCTTAGGCCTACTACCAAAATTTAAGACGAGTTAAAAAACGACCATCAATGCCATTTAAGGAGATTCTTCATGATAGCGCTAGTCACGTGACTGCGCCCCTCTTTTTTTCCCTCAGCCCCTCCTTCTCAAAATACGTTCCCGCGGCTAGTTGAGGCGCGAAAATTTAAAACCAGGCGACCGTTAATCAGTTTGCTTCTAGAGGTGAGTAAAATATATTTTTATACTATATACAATACTTAAATATGTAAAGAATGGCTGAATAAGTTTATAGTTAGTTAACACAAGTAGCAATATTACAAAAGAAATGGAAAGTTTATTCTAGGTAAATGCAGAGCAGGTGGTTACAGTAACAGCCGAGTGGTGAGATTCATTTAGTTACTTTTTATGAACAAATCCACTTCAGGACGTTACCTTAATGAAACGTTATCGTAAAAGCACTACAGAAAACATAAACAAGCTTCGTTATTGTACTCAATGTTTAACTATTTGTGTAAACTAACGTTACTTACCACAAAGGAGTCGAATTTGACGCCCTGGCGAATGTTACAGTAGGCTACCTATATTTAACGTTACATACACACGAATCCGACGAGCGTTCTGTGTACGTTAGGCTGTGCCATTACTGAGCTATTACCGGTATGTAAACGAACCTCCGTGATAACTCAGCCTCGATGACAGCAACAGCCAGGCAGAACGACTTGTTGGGTTGATGATGTTAGACAGTGGCCTCCAGTCACAGATGAAGGTACAAACGATTTTACAGATTATTTATGAAAATAGCTTGGCAAGCTAGCTAGGCTAACGTTAGCTAACGAGGAAACTATAAAAAGATCTGTCCATTTGGCAACAATAAATAAATGAATGACATCAAATAAACGAATTCATGTTTTTCATTTGTGTCCATTATTTATCTAATTTTCACATTGCAAAAGGCAAGGGTAAGGTACAGCTAGAAAGTATACATAATATCGACCAATTAGTGTTTTTAAACCATGGAAAGAGGTCAATATAACAACAGGAGAACAATTATGTCACATAACGTTACATTTAGCTCAGGAAAGCCATTTAATAACCATAGCATGTTAATTGAATAGAAAAAATAGCTAGAGAGGAGATTTTGCTGAGCACTATATTACATATTTGTTATATGTTTTACTTATGTCATTAAATAATTGTTATTATAACAAAAACTGCATTATATTTAATTTAATTTGTTATTTTAAACCTTTAATAATACCAGGAGATTGGGCCCTCTGTGTTTACAGCATTAGGTGAGATTATTTTTTTAAATAAAATTTTAAATAATAATGTATCCAAATTAGTCAATATTCAATCAAAATCGGAATCAAATCACAAGTATGGAATTGAAATCTTGAAATCTTTGTCAAGCAATAATAAAAACTGTATCCTACCAGTCATTGTACAATGTAAACATTGTAACATGTTGTCACTAAACTTCATAAAATTCTAGTTAGTTACCAAATGTTTTGACAATGCAGTGTTTCCGCCACATCATCCCGCCATGGCTGCAGCTTCTCAGTGAGGTCCGATATTGTGCATACTATTGTTATTGTTAAGCTATAAGGCATAAGTAAAGCACCATAAAGTTTTCACACTATATTCCAAGACATCTAAAGTCATTCAATAGCATAATGTGAGGTAAAAATGAATATTTAAGTCGTTAAGTTAAAGATAATGGAAACTCATCTCTCCTCAGTCATTCTCCATTCCGCATTCAAACAGCGCGTCGCGTCAGGTTACGACAGATAACACGATGAGACACTCTCTTCAAGATCAATGTTCCCATTATTATACTTTATTTGTAGACAAAGGTCTATAGTTTGCATAAAATGACTTTATCTTACTGGAGTTTATAGCGCTTTCTAAATCATATTCCTTTCACGCGGGTGTCTTAGATGAACGTCACAGCACTGGAGTAGAGAGCGCTATGAATTGTTCTTCATGCGCACTGAAACTGAAATTTAAAACTGTTAAAAGAAAAGGCTCATATACATTAAGCATAGATGGATATAATCTCTTCGCTTTGTGCTTTGAACTTTTCAATGCGAAGTGCTGCGCGCTGTGACTTCAAGTTGCTTCAAGTGCATCATTCTGCGCACGGGATGCGCATAATCGCTTTGCCGCTTTTGTTGGAGCCTTTCATGTTATAATGCTTAGGGGAGGTTTAAACACCTGGGGTAAGGGGGCGTGGTCAATGGGAATATCATTCATGGGCCACGCCCCCTCCCGTGGCAGGGCTGGAAAAAATCCTAGAGGACATACTGCAATGTTTTCTCGTTATATTATAAAGGCCTGTGAAAGGATGTTCTTCAGCAGCGCTGAAGAGGTGACGCCGGGTTCGAGGTCTGAGCCCGGGCCGAGCAGCAGCACTCCAGGTAGTGTTTTACCCACACTGACTTGCAATATTTATTCATGTCTCCAATAAAAGAGTGCAACAGCAAACTTTCACCGTGGATATATAAATACAAACAATAAATATCAATGCATAGAGAGTACAAATGACCGCCAATAATGTTGGAGGGAACATATTGAGACAACATTAAAAATATAAATATTAAATTAATAATTTAATAATCTTTCTCCTTAGCTCAATGGCAGCTGAATATGAGAGGAAGAGCAGACAGGATCAGCTCTTCTATGGGCTCATCTGGTGGTTACAGTAACAGCCGAGCGGTGAGAATCCTTTACCTTTTTTTTTTTTACAAATCCATTTCAGGGTTTAACTATTTGTGTGAACTAATTATATTTTGCCATAAAGGAGTTGAATTTGATGCCCTGGCGATTGTTACAGTACCTACATTTAACCACTAGGTGGCGTAATAGCAAATCAACTCTAAATAGTAGATTATAGCAAAGTCCCTTTACATAGGGTGGGGCAATTTGGAAAAAAATCACAATTTTTTTTCAGGAAAATCACTATTCACGATTTTATTACGATTCTTTTTTGTGTTGGTTCTTTTACTATTTTGCAAGTGACTGAGCTTTACAGCCAAACTAATTTGTAATTTCCCTATTTTAAAAACAAAGCCTTACAAGGTATTCAAATAAAAAAGAATGGCAGACATTTAGACCAAAGTGACAGATAAAAAATCTCTAAAAAAATTGAACAAAGACACACATTGCTGCGGCTCAGTATTTTTGCCATTTATTGGGCATAACCGCAGTCACTCCGGCTGACGGTGACGTCACGCGCATAGCCTCTAGTGTCTACTCTTTATGTTAAATATTATTATATAATAATTTAATATTATACTTTTGTTGTTATAATTTAAATATTATGCTTAGAAGTTTACTAATTTGCCAATAGTTACATTGACCTAGGATAATTTGGTTTATTTTCACAGTAATTATTTTCTCATTATATTATAAAGGCCTGTGAAAGCAGCCAGATGTTCTTCAGCAGCGCTGAAGAGGTGACGCCGGGTTCGAGGTCTGAGCCCGGGCCGAGCAGCAGCACTCCAGGTAGTGTTTTACCCACACTGACTTGCAATATTTATTCATGTCTCCAATAAAAGAGTGCAACAGCAAACTTTCACCGTGAATATATAAATACAAACAATAAATATCAATGCAGGGAACATATGGAGACAACATTAAAAATATAAATATTAAATTAATAATTTAATAATCTTTCTCCTTAGCTCAATGGCAGCTGAATATGAGAGGAAGAGCAGACAGGATCAGCTCTTCTATGGGTTCATCTGGTGGTTACAGTAACAGCCGAGCGGTGAGAATCCTTTACTTTTTTAGTTTTTTTTTTTTAACAAATCCATTTCAGGGTTTAACTATTTGTGTGAACTAATTATATTTTGCCATAAAGGAGTCGAATTTGATGCCCTGGCAAATGTTACAGTACCTACATTTAACCACTAGGTGGCGTAATAGCAAATCAACTCTAAATAGTAGATTCTAGCAAAGTCCCTTTAAGTAGGGTGGGGCAATTTGGAAAAAATATAAAATAAAAAAAATCAGGAAAATCCCTATTCACAATTTTATTACGATTCTTTTTTGTGTTGGTTTTACTATTTTGCACGTGTACAGCCAAACTAATTTCCCTATTTTAAAAACAAAGCTTTACAAGGTATTAAAATATAAATAAAAAAAGAATGGCAGACATTTAGACCAAAGTGACAGATAAAAAATCTTTGTCATTATTTTGTCTTAATTAAAAAATTAGAACACATACACATTGCTGCAGCTCAGTATTTTTGCCACTTATTGGGCGCAACCGCAGTCACTCCGGCTGACGGTGACGTCACGCGCATACCCTGTAGTGTCTTTACCTTTATTGTTAAATATTATTATATAATAATTTAATATTATACTTTTGTTGTTATAATTTAAATATTATACTTAGAAGTTTACTAATTTGCCAATAGTTACATTGACCTAGGTTAATAAACCATGACCTGGTTTATTTTCACAATAATTATTTGTTCGTTATATTATAAAGGCCTGTGAAAGGATGTTCTACAGCAGCGCTGAAGAGGTGACGCCGGGTTCGAGCTCTGAGCCCGGGCCGAGCAGCAGCACTCCAGGTAGTGTTTTACCCACACTGACTTGCAATATGTATTTATGTGTCTCCAATAAAAGAGTGCAACAGCAAACTTTCACCGTGAATATATAAATGCAAACAATAAACAGCTATCAAGTACAAATTAAATGACTGCCAATAATTTTGGAGGGAACATATGGAGACATTAAAAATATAAATATTAATTTAATAATGTTTACTTTATTTATCAATTTATATTAAGTTTTAAGTGTTTCTCATAAAGTAAATTTTTTTTAACTAATAAATCTCACCTCACGCACACTGATTTGATTGGTATACATTGGAATACATCACATTGAGCGTATCACATACAATGTAGTCGCCCCTCTGGTCCATCAGCTGCCGTTTGTTGTGTGCAGTGGAAAGGCACCTTCAGACTCTTGGGCCTCACAGCATATAGACCATCTGCAATCCTGATCAGTAGATAAGATGTGTGCATGAAAACCCACATCAGTTAGATAGTCCTACTCTTTCTCCTTAGCTCAATGGCAGCTGAAAATCAGTGGAAGAGCAGACAGGATCAACTCTTCTGTGGGTTCATCTGCCCACTCCACACCTGCACTCTCACACCCTGGCCGAACCCCTCAGCGAGACCTCAACAGTACGCAACTAACTAATAAACTAACTTATACATTTTTCTGAATGGATGTCACTAGTCCTGATTAATTCCTTTGATTAGAATGAATGTGCTAAATCAACTGATAACTCACTGTGCAACTCTTTTAATCTAGTGACAACGTCTTCCTCTGCATCTACGTCTCATGCGTCCTCTGTGATATTGGCTGTGGTGGAGGGACGTGGTTTAGCTCGGGGTGAGATTGGCTTGGCCAGTATTAATGTCAAATGCCCAGAGCTGGTGCTCTCACAGTTTGCAGACACTGGAACTTATGCTAAGGTAAAGATGGATCCTTTCTCCAAACCGCTTGTCCTCTGTAGGGTCACTGTTAAGGTAAAGATGAAATCAGTTATTGTGAAAGCAACAAACATGAAAGCAATATTTTATTGAGTGATTAAATTTAAGTACATTTTTAGTGTAATTATAATAAATAAATAAATATATATATATATATATATATAAACAGGGCTCTACACTGCGACCAACTATAATAATTGTCCGAAAATAACTGTGCGACTGTGAAAATATATATTTAGGCGCACGTGACGTGCGAGTGACCCGATCGATTCTCATGAATATAACAAGTAATACAATTGGAATAGAAAGTACAACTCCCAAAATGCATCTACACTGAGCAACAGTTCAGTTTCGTACTGCGATCGGCTGCTTTTCATGCCTTCAGTCAAAGACTTTGCTTCAGTCTGCAGAGCAAGTGCAAAAAACGTGTGCGACGGACTTGCAAAGCTAAGATAATGAGTTTTTGACAATTTAATGCAGTAGAGGACTATGCACTTTGTAAAACTGACAGCAATGATTTTAAATGTCAATACAGGTAATTACTAAGCTGCATAACTTGATGCCTCTGGAGATTCTGATGCCAGACACAGCTAGTGTGAAAGGACAAGGAACAAAACTCTACAGCCTCATCACTGAGAGCTTCCCGGTATCATACTTGTTTTTTTACCTCTATCTCATCTATAAATCAGGGCTGGGTGACTCATACCATAGAGACTGTAAATTAGCACTATTGTCAGAGATTTTGCACACCGAGTTTTAGAATTGGAATCTTATATAACTGACTGAGTGCAGAATATTTCCTTGTTTACCTGTGCAGTCAGTCACATTCACTCCTGTTCTGAGGAAGTACTTCAATGAGAAGAAGGGCCTGGAGTACACACAGCAGCTCTGTGTCCCTGAGTTCAGCACTGTGCTGATGGAGGTGCAAACCAAGTAAGCCCTCCATCTTTATGATAAACTTCGGTTTTATGCATTTCAAGGGATCTGTTTCATGTTTTTCTTTTAGTTCTAGGATTTTGGATATACGTGATAAGATTTATTTTGTAGTGATGCACTAGTATAAGAACTCCAGCTCTATGGACTCAAGATAGACATTATCTCAGATGTGACCTTTCACTGTGAAAGTGGGAAATATTTGCCTGTTTCATTTCCATTTCGAGAAATATGAATGTATTTCCATAAATATAATAATTAACATATTTAAGACAGTGGTGCAAAACTCAGTTCCTTGATGGTCACGCAGAGATTAGTTCCAACCCTGCTCCAACACACATACCTGTAGTTTTCAAATAAGCCTGAAGGACTTGATTAGCTGGATCAGGTGTGTTTAAATTGGGTTGAAGCTAAACTCTGCAGGGCTGTGGCCCTCCAGGAACTGAATTTTGCACCCCTGATTGTAAGACATATCATATATGATGAATATGACTAAAACAATAACAAATAAAACATGTTGTCTGTCTATAGATACTACTGCCTTGCATCTGCATCTGCCCTACTAAAATACTTCGAGTTTGTTCAGAAATCAATATATGCTCCTAAGTCACTGAAAGTGGTCTTCACTGGCAGTGAGCAGACAGCCATGATTGACTCGATGTCAGCCAGCAACTTGGAACTAGTAGTGAACCACAGAGATCACAGGTTAGAAGTTAAAGACACAGAGCATTATGTGTCTGCAGTTTTAGTTCAATAGAATTTGAACACCTGTCATCCACAAAGATCCCATGCCCCATGATCAGCTCCATTTCACACAGTTTATCATATTTAAAATCACACAGATTTCATTTTGGTGTGACAGAAGTGTCAGGTCCTTTTTGTCTGCCTAAACTTTGCAAATATAACTATGTATGTGCACATAATTTTTTTTAATTCATGTGCACTCAATAATCTTTAATTAAAATAACTTCCTCTCTCCCTCTTGCTACAATGTCCCTTCTCGGCCCTGTTTACACCTGGTATTAAGATGCGTTTTGGTCGATCGGATCACGAGTAGGCCTAGACAAGGGAGACACATACTCGTTTACACCTACTATTTTAATGCGTCTCTTTTGTTCACTTTCAACCACTTCTGTTCTGATTTCTTCGAGGGGAGGGTCTATGGGTTGGTAAATGTCCGGGCTTTTTTAGATCTTTTGATTTAATGGACAAAATAAGCTTGCGCAATTTACATATGAACGCGACCGGAGACGATGGAAAAATGTACAGAGAGCAGCAGCTTTCATTTCATCACCACACCGAACACTGAGTGTGTGTTAGAAATCAGGAATGGTGAGAGAACATCGTGCTTGTTACGTTTATCGTCTTCAAACCAATTTTGAGTCTGCAGCTGACAAAGTTTAAATCCCGTCTGGCTAGTGCGCTTCCCATAATATTTATGCATTAGCTAAGTAGGCAGAGAGTAGACGGTCTTTTGTGGCTGTTCGAACACATTCGACCACATGAGCGTTTACACTACAAAACCAATCCGTTCGAATGCGTTTTCGACTACCTCTGGAAGTGGTCGAAAGTGGAGAAGCTCAAAACGTTTTAGACTCGTTTACACCTGTATTTCGATCGACAAAACACATCTTCATACCAGGGGTAAACAGGGCCCTCTTCTCTAATGATGTGTTTACTGGCGTGAGGGCAAGACAACCTGTCACTCACATGAGATCACAGCTGTAGCAAACCACAACCATCCAATAAATTCCTGATGAACAAAATCAAGTCCCGCCCTAAATTTTTCTTGCCATTTCACTCAGATATATGTCATTATAAGAGAAGAAGAGAAGAAGATAAGAAAAGGCTATCAAAACTTCTGTTTCATGCAGACTTTAATGTCAGTAACCGTTTGCTGTTTTATGCAGAAGTGAGCACACTCTGTTTGGGGTCTTAAACTACACTAAGACTGCCGGTGGGGAGCGGCGGTTACGCTCCAATATTCTTGAGCCCCTGCTGAATGAGGTCACTATCAACTCACGTTTGGACACCATAGAGGTGATCACCTGTTATCTGTATGTTGTTTTCTTTTTCTTTCACTCAGTTATTTCTCTCACTCATTAATTAAATAATCTTCTCTTTGATTCATTTCCAGGAGCTGTTGCAGAATGAAGAGCTCTTCTTTGGTCTGAAGAATGGTAAATACTACATTTTATTTGTCAGTTTAAGAGACTTTGTTTCAGGCTGTTTTTCCTACTGGTTTTACCCTTTGAAGCTGCAGTTTCAGACGATTAAGTGTTTATTAGGTCTGTATTGCACCACATGTGTAAGCAGCATGTAAGTGGTTTCCAAAAGCAGGCTGATGTTGGGCTTTCACACTAATGTTGTTTCTACTGTGTAACAGAGCAATACAGAAAATAAGTTATTTTTAGGTCACTGAGTATTTAACCATGATTATCAGAAGTGGTCCACTGAGAATTGTGGCAAACTTGATCGTCATGAAATCTAATTTACATGAGGAGGGAGCCATATTTACATTCAGGTATTAGCCAAATTACAAATCCAAACTCTACCATTTTTGTAGTCAAGTATTGAGTATTGACACACAAAAACACACAAGAAAAACAGATTCTGTACCAGAACTTTACAGCGTATACTGCAAACTGTAAACATGGGTGCCAAAATAATATGCACTGCTTACTTGCTGCTTATGTGTGCAGTGTGAAACAGGCCTTACTTGTTATTGAGCAATTTGTTGGTGATCTTAATAGCTCTTAATTTGCTGGATCACACCTACCTAGAATTGCACCCACAATCGTAATGTATTAATGTTTACCAGATGCCTAAATATTTGCCTGGCCCCACTCCATGATGGGACAATATTGATGTTGTGCTTTTATTCACAGCCATTGCACAGTTCCTGGATATAGATGAGCTGCTGTCTGCTCTTGTTCAGGTCCCAAAGCAAGAGACGGTAGGCATAGGAAACACATTTTACACATCTTACTAATCTTAAAGAGGTTGCTTTCTTATGAGGGCGATGGGGTGGGTAATTGATTTTGCTCATTTTTAAAATTCATTTTAATTTAGAATATCATTGGTGAGAGAATTTTACACTGTCTACACTGAAAAAAATGTAACCTACAAATGGAAACATCTAAATTAACTGGTTTTAAGTCAAAAATAATATTTAACGTCACTGAATATACATTAGTTTATACCAATAAAACAATTTTTATGAGATCAATCAGCTAAAATATCTCTTTAAAGCGGCAGTAGGGAGTCTTGAGAAAACGTTGACTTAGCCTGAAAATTTGAACAAGCACAACTTCCAGGTCCCACCCCCCCTTGCTCTCTGCTGCGCTACAGCCCTCCCTCCACAGCTCGTCCTCCACAGCGGAGCCTGTCGTGAACGCGCAGGCTAGTAAACAGGGCCACCGATGACGGCGGATAAAAAGTTATATGGCACATTCACTAATAGGGACTAAACGTCAATAATATGCTTTACATTGACTATGGCCTGCCCATACTTTGACTACAAATTTGGTCCTCAAATCATTATGTATTTTCCAATAGCCTACATGTAACTTTATAACGTTGCACTCTTTCTATAAGTTATAAATAGCTAGTAAGATAACGTTAATATAACGGTAACTAACTTTACAGCATGTAAGTAATTATTCTAGCGATATATAATGCTAGATAAGGTGTGCTAGTACATTATTTCAGCAACATGACAAGCCAGTGAATTAGCAGGTTTCAATTGTTGCTTAGCAGAGTGCGTGACATTTTATCTACATGTTATGCGGCTAGAGTTTTGACACCGAGTCAATGGGCTCTGTGTAATTCTTTCTTTTTCGGTTGTTTATCGTCATCAGTCTTTTTCCTTTTACCTCTTTGTTTTATGAGCAGGTGTCACTGGAGAATTGGCAGTTTAGGTTGTTTCTCCGTCATAAGCACAGCTGCAGCACGCCGGCAATCTTGAGTTTGAACGACGGCTCGCGCTCCGGCGCTAGCGCTGTGCAAGAGAGGGGTGTGATCAGCGCGTACACGAGCGTGATTGACACTGCTAAGACATGCCTCCTGGCTCTCATTGGTTGTTTCTGACTGGGAGCGTGTATTTCTTGCAAATGGCAATAGGACCACTGGGAGGAGCCAGAGAAGCTTGATTTTTACACAGATTATCTGTCTCATATTCTACTGTCAGGACATAATGACAGTTTTAGCAAATACATGTTTTCAAAAGTTACCTACTGGAGCTTTAAGATTTAACAATTGCAGGTTACAATTTTTACATTATAGTTAAGTAGCAGACACAATTCAGTAGATTATAGACTACATCCTTTAGCGAGAGAGACATTTGGCTTATAAATTCAAGCTTTTCATCTTCAAAATGACTTTTAAACCATTGTTGTTTGAATTAGTGACCCTCAATAGTTTAGCAGTTAATAATCTTTTTTATGTTTTTTCATGTAGGTATCGGTGGCTGAAGCAAAAATAACGCAAATAATTAAGCTAAAGCACATTCTAGAACTGGTCCCATCACTGAAGGTAACTTGGGCATTTTTAAAAAATACTGAAAGATACTCCAAATCATTAATAGGACTGTACATAATCTGCAAAGAACCCATATTTTAACTAAACTTTTTATGCTTTCATCTATTAATAAGAGCAGTAGCAATCTCACCTCAGTGTTAAGTCAACATTAAATCAAAATTGACATTATTTAGACATGAAATCACATTTTTAACATTTTGGTCAGCATAAGTAACGATGTTAAAGGGTTAGTTCACCCAAAAATGAAAATTAAGTCATTAATTACTCACCCCCATGCTGTACCAACCCCGTAAGACCTTCGTTCGTCTTCGGAACACAAATGAAGATATTTTTGATTAAATGTGACAGCTGGATCACTCCTCCATAGGCTCCCTAAGGGAAAGAATCCTGACGTCCCAGAAAGTCAATGAAGAAAATGTTTAAATATTCCATGTCGCAACAGTGGCTCAACTATAAGTTTATCAAGCGACGAGAATACTTTTTTCTCGATCCAGCTGTCACATTTAATCATAAATATCTTCATTTGTGTTCCGAAGACGAACGAAGGTCTTACGGGGTTGGTACAGCATGGGGGTGAGTAATTAATGACTTAATTTTCATTTTTGGGTGAACTAACCCTTTAATGTAAGCAAGTAAATTTCTCCCTGACAAGGCGATGCTGCAACATTCCAAAACAACCTTGTTGGAAGCATATTGTACCTCACTTGAAGACAGCAGGTAATAAGTTTTACACACTTAGCTATGTGAACTTTAACACAGGAGTCACAAAGAATCCCATGTATGAGTACAGAGTTCAATCAGCACTTTCATATTTTATCTTTAACATTTCTCATTTGTGTTGGATTAGGTTTAACAGCATTCTGGATCAGATCAAATCACTGATTAATGATGACACCAGCTATATGAAAGGCAGTTTGACCATGCGCACACAAAAGTGCTATGCTGTGCGGCCCAACATCAGCGAATTCTTAGACATTGCACGACGAGCCTACACAGAGGTGATAGATGACATAGCAGGTGAGCTCCTTAACTTTAGTGGACTATGAAAAGGATGAATATGTAGGTTATTGTGAATTACTAATTTATCTGCAATAACCACACCGCCACAACATGTTAAATTACCATTAAATGCATTAAATTTATTATTAAATTTTAGTTCCTGAGGTCAACTCTTAATGTTCATTAAATTCATAATTTAATGTTTTTAATAGTTTCAATTGAATAATTTAGTTTAATAATTTAATAGTTTGTACGTTTGGTGTTGCAAATATGGTTGGCCATGTGTGCTTATGTTCAAATGAAATGCCACAGTCAGTTATGCAGTCCATATAGTTTGTGATTAATCAGATCTTTCCAAATTCCATCCTGTTTATATGTTAGTCATGAACATTAGCATTATTGACGTGTATGTGTTGTTGATGATCAGAACTGGTGGCTCAGCTTGGAGAGAAGTACAGCCTACCCCTCCGAACAAGTTTCAGCAACACACGTGGCTTTTTCATTCAGATGAGGCTGGAGGGTGTGGTCTTACCTGCAGGGAAGTTACCAGAGGAGTTCATCAAAGTGAGCAAAGACATTAAATTAAAACAATTCTTGAACTATTTCATAAGTGTTTAATGTAACAAATATTAAATACATAATCTGTGTGCATGTAAGATAAAAAATCTTCTTAAATAGACAATAAATATTGCACTTTCCTGGCTATTGGTTAACCCTATAAAGCCTGTATCATATTTGATAAGGAAATTTATAATGCCTTTAAATGATCAACACTGCTGAAAAACCTGTTGGGGGCAATGTAACCAGAATATGTATTTCTAACAGTGTTATTAGTAATATAGAGTATAAACATACCTGCTGCTTTATTAGGTTCACCTTGGTAGTACCGCCGGTTGGACCGCCTTTTGCCTTCAGAACTGCTTTAATTATTCGTGGCATTGATTCAACAAGGTGCTCAAATAGTCTGCAGAGATTTTGGCTCATATATTCATGATAGCATCAGACAGTTGCTCCCGCTGTTCTAACACATCCCAAAGGTGCTCTATTGGATTGAGGTCTGGTGACTGTGGAGGCCAGTTTAGTGAAATCATTGTCATGTTCAAGAAACCAGTTTGAGTTCTGTGATGTGGCATGTTATCCTGCTGTTAGCCATCAGAATATGGTGGGCATCAGGTGGGCGATATGAGCAAAAATTCATATCACGATATTTTTCACTGTCCGGACGATATCGATATTATATTGCGATATGAGAGAAATTTTTTTTATCACATTTTAGTACACCTTAGTTAAATTACAGGCAAAATATGTATTTTAACCCAATAACTAGAAAAAGGTGAGGGATTTAATTGGACAGACCTGAAAAATGTTTTTTTATTGTGCCATTGTTTTTCTCAAAAAGTGCAAACGTGCAAAATGAGGTAGGCCTGAATTCACTTGTTATCTCTTTCCACTTTTTATTTTGTGGGGGTCAAATAATTCCTTCGTTAATAATTCGTAAGATGAGTAACACTGGAGTTTGGTTTATTGAATACGTTATAATCAATAAATATGAAATAGAGTGATTTCAGAGAGGTTTGACACTTGGGCCTAATTGAAGACAACATTATGTTAACCGATAAGTTTTTGTATACTGACCAAAAGAGAGAATTTAATTGTTGTTTTTATTTATATTGTTGTCCATTTATCGAACTTCCATACCTCTTATATAGTAATTATATATTACCATGTATCAATTTACTAATGCTCGGACACACGCGGTCTCTCGCTGTCGCTCGCGGAGTTCGCTTCGCTTTTATCCAGTCCGGCGCCTCATAGACGGACGCTGTTCGCGTGCGAGAGGCGCGTGTGACAAGACGGAGTGACACACTGTCACAGTGACAGAGACCGAATACACTGCGTGTTTTAAATAGCGTAAAAAATTATAATAATAACGAAACGCATTATATGGCGGCCGGTGTTGATTCTGTAGCGCTCCGCCATGAATTAGTCTGTGTGTGGTGGGAAACACTGGACTGTTACCATGCTCTCAGTGTTTGATTATTAATGCCTGTGCATCACGCGAGTTGGACACAAGAGGAAAAGGTTAAGTTCAGCCTCGATTTTGTATCGTCATTAGTTGTGTTAAAAGTTGTAAAGAGTACCAAATTGAACAAAACAATATAACTGCAAAATTTAAATTTATGAATATCTAACGGTATTCTCGGTATCGCAAAATCCATATCATGGTACAACATAATACCGGTAGTCACTTTCTTACCGGTATAGCGCTCACCCCTAGTACACTGGTCATAAAGGGACATGGAACGAAGCTCAGATGGTATTAAGGGGCCCAAAGTGTCCCAAGAAAATTTCCAACACCGGCAGCCTGAACCGTTGAGACAAGGCAGGATGGATCCATGCTTTCCTGTTGTTTATTCCTAATTCTTTCCCTACCATCTGAATGTCGCAGCAGAAATCGAGCCTCATCAGAGCAGGCAATGTTATTCCAATCTTTGGTGAGCCCGTGTGAATTGTAGCCTCGGTTTTCTGTTCTTATCTGACAGGAGTGGCACCAGTATTTCTTCTGCTGCTGTTGCTCTTCTGCTTCAAGGTTCGATGTGTTTTGTGTTCAGAGATGCTCTTCTGCAGACCTCGGTCGGAATGAGTGATTATTCGAGTTACTGTTGCCTTTCTATCATCTCAATCCTTTCGATCTCTGGCATCAACAAGGCATTTTCACCTTCACAAAGAGCCCATTTTTCTTATGCATATTATAGTTTCCCAGAAAAATGATTAACTGCGCTATATATTTCACTATTATACTTTAATATATTTCTATAATATATCTTTATTTATTTCTTTTATATCTTTAAAATAAAAAATACACAAGACAGTTCTATCAAACACCCTCAATAAGTTTCTACATCCTTCCAAAAATCTTTAAATCTTTAACATGCTTGACATAAAAACAAAAACTATGTTGCAGATATATGTTATATAACATATATGTCGCACTGTGTAGCCCTGTTTAATTATCCATAAATATATATTTTTTTAGAAAAATCATGTTAAAATTTGAGTATCAAATATGTCTATGTCTGTTTAGCTTCATCGTGTTTTGGTTTAGCTTTCCCTCATCCCATTTTGCCTGTGTTCCTTGGTCAACAGTTTCTGATTAATCCCACTCCTGTTTCTGGTCTGGTTAATTAAATCTCAATGTGTATATGCCTTTGGTTTCCTCGGTTGTTTGTTTGGTCTCGTTTGTGTTCTGTTCTTATTCTTCTGTGAATTTTTTATCCTGTTTCTATTTGATTTTTTTTTTGTGAATTTGTGTTTTTAACATTATATGTAGTTCAATTAATTCTATTTTTCAGACTATTATTTCATATGTCAGGCTTTACAGGATTCTAGTGTTGAACAGCAAATGCTAATAGGCTTAACCTCAACACTATAGGTGACCAGACAGAAGAGCAACTGCTCGTTCACCACTGTAGACCTCATGAAAATGAATGACCACTGTGAGGAGGCTTTGAAAGAAATTTTTCACATGTCTTATGTGTGAGTATACGGTAGCTCAAAGTAAGATGACTTGTGCAAGAATCATTTTAGTCATAGATGGTATTTGTGCACTGAAGGGTTGTGTCCAAGTTACTGAATGAGGTCTATGAACACATCTACTGCCTGTACAAACTGTCTGATGCTGTGTCAATGCTGGACATGCTGCTCTCTTTGGCTCACGCCTGCACCGTCTCAGATTACGGTAATGTTAAGCGGCATATAGGCGTAATGTAGATTATTACATTTATGTGAGGAGGACATACATTTTTCCTTCTTTAGATACTGACAGCATTGATTTATTTTACTCAATAACTTAAGTATTTGTTTCCTTCAGTGCGTCCTGAGTTCACTGATACATTGGCAATAAAGCAGGGTCGCCACCCCATCCTGGAGCGCATTTCTGGGCAAGAACCCATCTCCAACAACATCTACATCTCTGAGGGAAGCAATTTTGTGATCCTAACAGGCCCCAACATGAGTGGCAAGTCCACTTACCTTAAGCAGGCGGCCCTCTGCCAGATAATGGCTCAGATAGGTACACGGAGTTGCTATTATAAAATAATAATATAAAATAATTTTTGTTACTTGTTTACTACTCTTTTGGTCACTAGATCACTCTATTATTCCCATACTCTCAAACACCACTAGTATAGAGTAAGACTGTGGGTAATGATGAGCAGGTTTGGGGTAGGTTCTAGGTTTAGGATAATGGACTAATTTGCATGATTTAGCACCAGCTGTCTCCTAGTCCTGTGGGATCAAAACAACCTTATTCAGAATGTCGTCTTTTTCCCAGGATCCTTTTTGCCCGCGGAGTACGCCTCTGTTCGTATTGCGGATCAGATATTCACCAGAATAGGAGTAGACGATGACTTTGAGACCAACTCTTCCACATTTATGGTTGAGATGAAAGAGGTAAAAATGTGGAAGAAACGGTTTTATACAGCTAATCAAGAACATTTTATTGATATCTCATCAATGAAACCTTAAAGTATAGTATCAAGTCTTAAAATTTGTATTTACACGTGTATTTTTGTGTTCATTCTGATATTTCCATGTAATTTTCTACTACACATGGTCTTGATATGCATTAATAAATAGCTATATTCACAGTACTTTTATATAGAGGCATATACAGATAGGTCTGAAGCTAGTCTCACATGCAGTTAAAAAAGTATTTTCTCATTTAAATACTTAACTGCACTCCTAGGTGTCTTACATCATCCACAATGCTAGCAACAAGTCACTTATCATTATTGATGAGCTGGGCCGAGGCACCAGTCCAGAGGAAGGCATTGGTATCTGCCACAGTATCTGCGAATTCTTCATCAATATTAAGGTGCTGTATTTATTTTATCACGAGTATATTTTATACAATAAAGAAGCATATAGAAAACAAATAAATATTCATATATGCCAAACATACTTGATCGGTTATTCTAACATTGCTCTACTCACAGTATTTCTGTAAGTGGCTAACAAAACTTGTGCTGTAGGCCTTCACGCTCTTTGCAACGCACTTTCTTGAACTGTGCCAGTTGCAAACTCTTTACCCCAACGTGGAGAACCAGCACATGCAGGTTCAGCACGTCCGCGCAGGAGATGGTAGAGCAGAGAAGGTGGTCTATACATACCAGCCCAGCCGAGGACATTCAGAGGAGCGCAACTATGGTGGGTTAAGATTCCAAGCGTTTCTAAACTATTTAATCTATTCTATGACAATTTATGACCACTTTTAGATTTATATAAGTCACATTTGCATATCTGTTGAACGTGTGGAATAAGTGAAGCCAACACATTTGCTGCGTTCCAATTCGCATACTATCTGTTCTAAATAGTATTCGAAATTAGAATTAGTGTGTTCCAAATCGTAGTATTTTGAAACGAGTATTCCAAAGATACCCGGATGGTCTACTCTTTCCGGTTAGACTCTGAAGTGCAGATCATTGCACGCTCTAACGGCTAATATTGCCCACAACCCATTGCGCGTTAAGCCCCGTACACACCGGGACGAATATCGGCGCGTGTTATTCGGCAGCATTTTTCAACACGTTTTTTGTGTTCACACCCAAGCAATTTAGCATGAGCCGAGTGAACATGCAAATTCATTCCCTGACATTAGGTGGCGCTTAATGTAAAACAGAAATAGGCCTATTTTGTAGTCGCTGTCGCGTTTGTCATATAGTTCTTTATGTTCCAACACCAACGAGACCAGCAGCTCTACATTCATCTTGCCTTGCATCTTCCGCGTCGTATTTCTTCCCGGCAGTGTAGACGCTACTTGGCGTATATCTTCTTCGCCGTTACGTATGTGTGCTCGGCAAGACCGTTTTGTGTTTGAGCGCCCCCAAGTTGTGTTTTACTGTAACTTCACATGCACGCGCGCTTCAATCTGTTTCGGAGACTCTTTGTTCGTTCCGGTGAAATCACAAAAGAAAAATGCACACAAACGTGTCCCTGCTTAATATAATACAACCACTGATGAACATATTCGGTTTTGATGAGAAAAAAAAAAACCTATACGATTGCGGATTAGAACCCAGAACCTCTGACATGCTCGGCAAAAGTTCCACCACTGGACCATTAAAGAACTCACATCCAGTTGTCGGATCTATATATTTATTCATGTGATTCATTCATTTATACACACATACACGCGAGCGCACACACACGCGAGCGCACACACACCCGTCCCACCCACTTTTTAAAATAAAGTTAAGCCACTGTATATTCATTCAGATAATTTAGCAACCCAAGTTAATATCTGGCATCATCACATCGCTGCCTGCATACAGAGCAAAGTCAGAATCGCGGACTGAGTGAGAGCGAGTGGATCACGTGATATGAAGCAGTCTCGGTCTCTGCCTCAATGTTGATCATTCAAGACAGCATGAGAACTGACTGCGCATGCGCAAATCTCCGTAAACTACGTTCTATGGACCAGAGAGGCACTGGGAACCTCTGCCTCAATGGCCATGGCCTTGAATTTCCTGCATGAAACAATGGTTTTTAGGAGCAAACTATGGCAAAAGGAGTATTATATGAGTATTCCTGATTTTTTTTGTTTCAAAAATTAATATTTGGAATAAAATAAATGCAATTAATAATGTGGTGAATTAATAAAGCTCTTGGAATTAATAAATGTAATGTCAACATGTCCTTTGGTGAGGCACTGCCTACCCTGCCTAGCCTGACCGCACGCCCCTGGCAACAACAGTGTTAACTTTAATAAAGATACATTTGGTCATTAACTTTTAAATGCATCTTTGTGCAAACACATGAGGAGAGTTCTTTGCATGAAAGACCCACGATTGGTTGATCAACGTGCTACTGCATTTCTCTCCGACATGGTAGGAAATAAAATTTTATGTGGAGGATTTTAACTGTGACAAGATGATTGACAGGGCAGTTTAGTTTTAATGGTGACAGGATGCACATAACTAAGCGACAGAGCGGTCCGTTAAAGACGCAATCATGACTAAGTATGTCCTAAAGCTTGCCTTTTCTTCTGCTACACACTCAAAAGTATGTACTTTTTTCACAGAAACTTTAAGGGACATACATAATTTTAGGGCATAGTATAAGTATGCTGTCTGCTGTTTGTTTAGGTATAAGAGCAGCAGAGATGACCAATTTACCACCAGAAGTTATTCAGGAGGCCAAAACTATCTCAGCTAAAATCAGCCAAAAGCTGTGGGTATGTTATGATTCATGAATTATATATTCTAGAGGTACAGGAGAAAAATCATATACAGATAGCCTGCAGAGTTAGTTACCTTATATCTCCATTGTCTTGTCCACAGGCCAAGCATTATAGTGACCCTGCCACTCGAAAACAAAGGGCAGACTATCGTCTAGCCACCAGACTGCTGCAGACGGCCCGTAACTCACGGTTGGACTCAGAGAGCCTACGTCACTACCTGAAGGGCTTGAAAAGACAGTATGAGGCTGAGATTCAAAATGCTACAGAGTCAGTAGAGATGGAGGAGTGAGGTCTGGGGTGAGAAATGGGTTGGTGGGGTAGAAAACATTACGTTTGTGGGAAATAGATAAATTATACTTCTTGAACAGTTGAAGTTAAGGAAGTTGTTCCTGATAGACAGATTTTTTTTTTTTTAATTAATATTATATTTGTTCAACTAATCGAATAAAATGTTATTTTAAACTGAGACTGAGTCCATGTGTTCCACTTTGAGGTGAAATAAACCAGTGGTTCTCAACTGGTTTGGCCATGATGCACCTGTTGATCTCTCTTTGATCACAAAAACTATGCATTTAAATATCATCTTACTAAGACATATTATTGGGAGATATAGGCCTGGTTTCACAGACAGGGCTTGGATTAAGCCAGGATTAGACCTTAGTTCAATTAGGATATTTAAGTAGCTCTTATAAATGTGCCTTAGAAAAAAAAAACATTACTGGTGTGCATCTTGAGACAACACAAGGGAGGCTGTTTACTGCAGAGAATGCTTATGTCTAGCTCCTCCTCGCTAGACGTTCAACGCGGAGAGGTAAATGTAATTTGGGCCTAATGAGTGGAGCTGAATATCCAACCGTACCCTAACCCAGGGGTGTCAAAACTCGGTCCTGGAGGGTCACTGTCCTGCAAGGTTTAGCTCCAACTTGCCTCAACACACCTGTCTGGAACTATACTGTAATAAAGATCTCATTGATTTACAAAATTTCATCAGATTTTTGGGCCATATACATATCCACCAAAGTTTGGTTCTCAATGAAACAGGCGTTTTTTTCCCTTCCGAATGAGCTCCAAAATCTCATTTTATAATATAGGTCATAAAATCCTGATGTATTCATCATTGTAGGATAAAACATAAAACATATGCAATTTTCTTTTTTAATTAGACTTTTCTGACTATTATTGTACGTCAAGCTTTACGAAGATCAAAATTAAATTTATAAAATAAAGAAAGTTCTGTAGCTCTGCTGTTCTGACTGAGCTCCCTAAAGAGCCCAACCCATTCACCAACAGCAAGAACTGCTCTTCTCGCGAGATTTCCGTAACCCGTCACCCCCGGTCTCTCTGGCAGAGTTCCGTCTTCTTCCCTCACTGTGCGTTTCATTCCACACTGACCTGACCCTGCCAAAGCGAAACCAGCAGACGTGCCGCCTACAACCGGGCCGGAGCCGCAGTCCACAGCGCTTCCCCTTCAGGAACGCCTTTACACCCCGACAATAACAATAACCGCGAGGACACCACCGCAGGTACGTGAAGCAGCGGCTTTATACACAGATAGTGAAGTGAAGCGCGAGTGAATGGAGCAGATCACACGGGGCCTAGCGCACTTCTCGCTCCGCAGATCCTTCAGGGAACACAGGCACCCTTGCTCTGGACAAGGGTGTGGATTTAAACCGTGAAGACCTGAGATCCTAGCTGTCGGTCGGCCGTACATATGTGCTTCGCATGGGGGTTTTAAACCTGCTGATGGTGTCCAATCAATCCACGGCACGCCTCTCTCTATACAGCGAAGCTAAGCTAGTGATACTAATCAGTGCGATAGAGCTGAAGATATGTTCTAATTTCCCTGCTGTTTTTCACATTAGATGCTTGACTGGACAGTCTTATGCTTCCGCTGCTGGTTATTTGGTCAGTCATATGAGGTGTCAGTCAGTTCCTTATTAAACGTTACGACCAACTTTAAATCTTTACTGCCATGAAGTAATTTCAGCGAGGGACTTTGCTCCTTGCCCCGACTTTATGTTGTCTTATCGTAGACCTCACAATGAAAATAATATATTGGTTTGTTTGAATTTATCACGCTTATCGCTGCCATTAGAGCCGGGTTTGATTTAAGTAGCCCTTCAGGGTTGCACACTTCCCTTGATGAAGCTAACGGAAAGGATTATCTGTCAGTAGTAGATGGGTGGCTTTAAATAGTCGCCATAAGTTAGCGCATGCGCACTGACCTGTCTTCTAAGAAACAGAAGGACGCTTAAATGCATCCCAGTTGTTAAAAGAACTCATGAAATCAAAATTGTATTTTTGTTGCTTTTTAATCCATGTCTTTTATCTATAGCATTTCTAACAGTTCTGCTATTTAGCAGGTTTAAAATATACAGAAATTTATAATGAAAAAAAAATAAACCTAAAATATCTCTGACTCATTTAGACAGCAACTTTCAGGTTCCAGGAAGTAAAAACCCCATTCATTTTCTCCATAGGGGAATTGATTTTGAATGATAACATATAAACCTTTAAAGTCCTCAGGAAATGATTGGATCATTGTCATTAGCTATTGGTCTATGCCATGTGAGTGACAGGTTGTCCCGCCCTCGTGCCAGTAAACGCATCATCAGAGAAGAGATGAGCTGCAAGAGGGGAGGGGTGTTATTTTCATTAAAGATAACTAGGGGACATGAATTATAAAATAATGATGTGCACCGATAAATCATTTATTATAGATACGGTGATGTTTCATAAAAAAAAAAAAGAATTGTCCATTTTGATTTCATGGGGACTTTAAAGACAGACCTTCTCTGTTAATTGATGTTATATCTTTCTGTTGAAGCAGCTAGTCCTAACTATTTCAATTAATTTTTTTAAATCATGTTTAACAGTGGAATTCCTGGACATACATCAATCCTATGAAGGATTGCGACTAGCTTAATCGGTATCGGCCGACATATGTTAATTTTTAATGTTATTGTTGTCGGCCGATATATTAAAGCCTATAAATGATGGATTATTTCCTTCAGCTGAAACACTTCAGATACGCACTGGTGTTGGCCATGATGGTTTTGAATCACTTGAAATATAATTGGAATCACTTAAAAAAGGAAAATACATTTTAAGTGTAACTTGTAGGGGTGTAACGGTACATGTATTCGTATTGAACCGGAGAAACATTGTGCAGTGAATGAACTAGTAATACTTTACGTCCACAGACCAGCAACATTCACCATGGATTTAATATAGTAACACTCACTGTAACCAGTTTGGCTGGAATAGTGAAATGCTTTCAAGTACTTAACACATCTTTTTCCAGCACTTCAAAACTCAAATAATAAATAAATATATATTTAAATGCTATTTTTAATGTGATGACCAAAACATTATTTGTTCATCCTTCAAAGATAACCCCCATTTATAAACCTGAAAGTTTCAAGATGTAGAAAACTCAGTTATTTACAAAAAAAATTCTTTTAACAAATAGGACATTTCTCTGGCATTTCTTTCTTTTTGCTGTATCGAAAACGTACCGAATCGTGACTTTAAAACCGAGGTACGTACCGAACCGTGATTTTTGTGTACCGTTACACCCCTAGTAACTTGTGAAAGTGAATGAATGAAAGTCTGTCATATAGGCTACATAAAATTGTAATGAGAAAATAATTATAATTGTGTGCTTGGGACATGGATTTAATGGTGAGCCTTTTGTTTTTGTAATCAGGCTCTGAAAAATTAAAAAAATATATGGATTTAGATTAATCTGCCAATATATTAGTAATCAGCTTTCAAATAAATAAATAATTATCGGTGATCGTATCGGCTAAAATGTTCATATTGGTGCATCTCTAAAATATATAAATTATATATAGTGCATCTCTAAAATATATAAATTATATATATATATATATATATATATATATATATATATATATATATATATATATATATATATATATATGCACATGCTGCCAATGCCATAGATATTGTTTCTATATACATAACATCTTTAATAGTTTTATATATATTTATCCATCATTTTATTTTGATTGTCGTTTGGAATTCTTCATTAAGGCCATTCAGGTTTGTCAGGTTGTGAAATGCTTTGTTGCCTCAGGCTCAGATCAAAGTTTTTATGTTGTGATTCACCTCGTAGCTTGATTGGTTTGGTTTACGGATATAACTCTGCAACAGACTTCTTTTTTATCCCAATGTGAAAAGTACTTTTCGAACCAAGGCTACTGAAAAAGTGGGCAACACTATTGCACCCAGGGGTGTTTACACATTTCTGTCCTATCAGATGCTCTTAAGAATGAGAATGCCCCTCCCACTATAACCACTAGACAAGTATCCAATCATGGTCCTTCGCTGTGATGTTATTAAAATGTATGATTTAAGATGTTATTAAAACAAAAAGGATATGTCCAGCCCCAACTTCCTTTTTGCATACAAAATGTTATTACAGTAAAGAAAATAGTGTTCTTGGAGCATTTTGTAGATACTGTTAGAGAACTTTGTTTATATTGGTGTGGAGCTGCTCTTTTCACGCCATGTTGCCTTTGCAGCAATATATGTAAGCTTAGTTTCCTCTCTTTGTATGAATCATTGTTCTAAGAAGTGTGTGTATTTAAATAAACAAAGAGAGGAGTTTATGTAATAAGACTAGTAGATGACTTCATTTTAACTTCCTGTGCCTCCTGACTTACAAACAAAGGGGTTTCTTTTTCTTACATGGGTCTGAGAGACTGATTGTTTTAAATTGTTCAGAACAAATAATAGTAAAACTAGATTAGTGGCCGACCAATATACGTTTTTTGATGGCCGATATCTTGGAGAGCTGGGTGACCGATGGGTGACATCACACTATTTCATTTGAAGATAGCAAAAACATACTTGGCATTTACTGCAATTAAATTTGGTTTGTTACATCATATTTACTATATTAGAAATAAATAATTTGAAAATGAATTCTATGAAAAATTGAACTTTGGAAAGTTATACTTTAGATGGCAACTACTTGTTTCTGTTTCTATAATATTAACGCTATAATCACCTAATGAAGTGGGAAAATGCTGTCGTTCATATCACATCAGCATATGAAATGATACAAATCATATCAGCCGATTCTGATAATTAAAAAAATGGCCAATATCGGCTTTGGCGATATATCAGTCAACCACTAAACTAGCGATGAAACCGTTACCAGTTTTATGATAAACCACGATAAAAATTCCTGATGGGTAATATTACCGTTTCATATAAACCATATTTGATTTTCACGATTTGAAATACTCACTGTAAATACTGTTCAGCATTAAGCAAAGTTAGCAACAGTCTAAATAGGTTTTGTTTTGTGTGGAAGGCAAAGTGCTGAAATTATATGAAAGAATGTATGAATTAATTCTATGAACATGTAAGAGGGAACCGACTGTCTTTAGAAAAGTTTCAATGGCATTTGCTTTTCATCTTCGCTCTGTGTAATCCCTATTAAACAAAGACATTATAGGGAGACGGTGCACTCTGATTACTTATGAATGGGAGAATGTGAATAGCGAATAAGTCCCGCCTTTTAAATGAAAGAGCCAATCGATGATTAGTAAAGTCATTGTGACACTGCAGCTGCTGTTAGAAGCTCCGGTTGCTATAGAAACAGGCAGTGTTCTGAGACGCTCGCTTAGCACATGCGCATTAGCTTCGTCCAGGCTAAAAAGTTTTTTTTTGTTGTCCTGATTCGACCATTTAGAAACCAAATTTGCTTAGAGACCAGATTTCATTGGTGATTTAAAATTTAATCATAAGCTTGGCGAACGGTTTTGGAGTATTTGCTGTTTTCCTTTCAAAGAGATAGGAGATGGTCGAAATGTTGCAACAACACAGTCGTGTCCTTTATAATGTCTCCTCATATAATGTCTACGGCACGCTGCCGCGACACAGTATCTATTTTGTTTACATCTGCTTTCCCGGGAGATCACGTGAGGTGCTAAATCTGGCATGATAATCTTAAAGTCCCTCTGTAGTCAATAATTGTATCCCTTAAAACTCATCGTTGATCACCAAAATTACATATTTAAACTTTTTTTCCTTCATGCCTTAAAATAGCTTAAATTTAACCCTACATACTTGCCTCATTTAGTATACGCGGTTCTATGAATATGCAAATTAGCCCCGCCTCCTCACTCACACCAGTTCAGAGATCCACTCGTTGTTGATCGCGCGTTGATGTGATTGGTTACAAGGTAGTTTGTGACGACAGAAACACGAGCGATTTCAAACCGCGTCTTTGAGACTGTCTTTGGTTCACTGCAGTTTTAAGGAGAAAATACTTATGAATTTGCACAAGGTTTGACTTAAAGCGTATTAAAAACCCCTCATAGGCATATAAACAAGCTTGATTTTCACCACAGGGGGACTTTAAGAATATCTTGTAGTGTAAGATCTGCCATGATTTTCAAATCTTGTAGTGTGTGCAGGTGTGAGATTTAAAAGAAGAAAATCTGTGTAGATTCTCCTTTATGTGCGTGATTTCACATTCGGTTCATTTTTAAAAACTCCTGTTATCTGAGCCCGGCTTAAAGGGATACTCCACTTTTTTTGGAAATAGGCTCATTTTACAACTCCCCCAGAGTTAAACTGTTGAGTTTTACCGTTTTTGAATCCATTCAGCCGATCTCCGGTTCTGGCGGTGCCACTTTTAGCATAGCTTAGCATACATCATTGAAGTGGACAAGACCATTAGCATTTCTCAAAAAAAAAATGACCAAAGTGTTTCGATATTTTTCCTATTTAAAACTTGACTCTTCTCTAGTTACATAGTCAAGTCAAGTCATCTTCATTTATATAGCGCTTTTAACAATGGATTGTTTCAAAGCAGCTTTACAGAGATAAACATATAATTTAAGGTAACAGATTGTTTTGGCATTATAGCGGTTCTTGAATAATGTTATTTCCAGCTAAAGTTAACTTTGATTGATTCACCTCCGTCGAAATGATCAGACTTTAAACGCGAACCTGTGATTAACGCTGACGGCGTTCACATGCTCATTCAGAATGGATTCTATAGTTATGTGCTTTTTAAAATATGTGCGCAGGTTTATAATTCATACAACCCAGCCTAAACAAACTACTTTTCTTGCCTATAAATTTTGATACAGAATTTTGTTTTATTTTATCACTTCGGGGTACGCGAGCCAGAATTCACAACGCTTCATCTGTAGAGTGGGAAAGGGATCCTCCATAGGGAGAGGATAGTGGACACTTCAGCACTGCATTGTCATCGGGTCCAGGCGGATCTCCTTCGTCAGATCTGGACACGGCCTGGATCCGGCAGGCTGCGGTAAAACCTCGGGATAAACAAAGACACTAATATTAGCGTAGATGCCATTCTTCTTATGATGTAGCGAGTACATCAAGATTTAAGGGAAGTGTTCCCAGTTCCGGCTGACCTAATCTATGCAGCCTAACATTGAATTATAGAAGTCTATAATGTATCATGTGTATGCTAGGTCAAAGAGATGTGTTTTTAGTCTAGCTTTGAACTGACAGAGTGTGTCTGCTTCCCGGACAATGGTAGGAAGACTGTTCCAAAGTTTTGGTGCTAAATAGGAAAAGGATCTACCGCCTGCAGTCGATTTAGATATTCTAGGTATTATCAACTGGCCGGAATTTTGAGATCGCAATAGACGTGAAGGACTATAATACGTTAAGAGCTCGCTCAAGTACTGCGGAGCTAAACCATTTAGTGCTTTGTAGGTAATCAACAATATTTTAAAATTTATACGATGTTTAATAGGGAGCCAATGCAGTGTTGACAGAACCGGGCTAATATGGTCATATTTCCTGGTTCTGGTAAGAACTCGAGCTGCGGCGTTTTGAACTAGCTGTAGTTTATTTATTAAGCGTGCAGGGCAACCACCCAGTAGAGCATTACAATAATCTAGCCTTGAGGTCATGAACGCATGAACTAATTGTTCCGCATTTCCCAATGAGAGCATATGGCGTATTTTAGATATATTTTTAAGATGGAAAAATGCAGTTTTACAGATACTAGACACGTGGCTTTCAAAAGAAAGGTTGGTATCAAAGAGCACACCCAGGTTCCTAACCGACGACGAAGACTTGACAGAGCAGCCATCAAGTGTTAGACAGTATTCTGGGTTATTACGTGTGGAAGTTTTTTGTCCAATAATTAGAATCTCTGTCTTTTCAGAATTTAGTAGTAGGAAATTACTAGTCATCCAATTTTTTATATCAGCTATGCATTCCGTTAATTTTGTGAATTGGTAAGTTTCGTTGGGTTTTGAAGAAATATACAGCTGAGTATCATCGGCATAACAGTGAAAGCTAACTCCATGTTTCCTAATGATATCTCCTAATGGTAGCATGTACAGAGTGAACAGCAGCGGTCCTAGTACTGAGCCTTGTGGTACGCCATACTGAACTTGTGATCGATAAGACATCTCTTCATTTACTGCTACAAACTGATAACGGTCAGATAAGTATGATTTAAACCATGCTAGTGCAATTCCACTAATGCCCACATAGTTTTCTAGTCTATTTAAAAGAATGTTGTGGTCAATTGTGTCAAATGCAGCACTAAGATCGAGTAACACTAGTGCACTAAGTGCACACAGTACATAGTGCACTAAGACCGACGGAAAATGTAAAGTTGCGATTTTCTAGGCTGATATGGCTAGGAACTATACTCTCATTCCTGCGTAATAATCAAGAAACTTTACTGCCGTACCATGAGTGCAGCAGGCGCAGGCACTTAGTCCCGGTCATGTTGGAAGTTACCGAGCTGGGGACTATTTTCAGGCGCTGCGTCATATCATTACGCCTGCTGCACTTTTAGCATAGCTTAGCATACATCATTGAAGTGGTTACACATTGGAAAATGTAGGCCAACCGGATATACCATGCATGCAGACAGTTCGCATACTGTACTATTGCAGAAATAGTGAGAGTGCTATGCCATTCTGAACATAGCCAGGCGAAGTGTTTACGGATCCAGATTAGAGACATGCATAGGCCTGGTTTCACAGACAGGGCTTAGATTAAGCCAGGATTAGGCCTTAGTTCAATTGGGATATTTAGTAGCTTTTATAAACATGCCTTAGAAAAAAACATTACTGGTGTGCATCTTGACAAAACAATGACATATTTTAAGATATGTCAGAGGCTTTAAGCCTTGTCTGTGAAACCGGGGGATAATGTTGTTGTTGATGACCAGATACAAGGCCACAGGTCCAGTGTGCTGCATAAAGCAACAGTCTCACAGATCTGCCGAAACACCTCATCCTGTGGCCGCGTTCACAGACGCACCGCTTCTCAGTGATTCTCATCTCTGTTTTGGCTTTCCTCTCAGCAGGACAAAGAAAAAAGCACACGCAGTTCAGAGCAAGTGAGCGCACCACACCCATCTCCACTTTGTTCTCTGTGCACAGGGATGTGTGAAGCCAAAGAAATGTGTTTTCACTTACTTAACAAGGAATATGCAAGTAAGGGCAATGAGCAGATTGTGCTTGCACCTCAACAGCTGCTTGTCCCGTCTTGCATGTTTCCAAAATTCCTTTCCTTCATTTCCCTTAGTCCAGTATGCTTTCACGCAAGTATTTTCTTTTTTATTATCATATTTGATTATATATTTTGAAATATATAAATTACTCCTGCGATGCAAAGCTGGATTTTCAGCATCATTACTAATCTTCAGTGTCACATAATTCTTTAGAAATCATTTAAATATGCTGATTTATTAAACATCTTTTTTTTTTAGTGGAAGACCATGATACGTTTTTTCAGGATTATTTGATGAATTGAACGTTCAAAAGAACAGCATTTATTTTTCTAACATTACAAATGTCTTTATCAATTTTGAGCATTCTTGCTGAATTAAAGTATTCATAATAAAATAAAATAAAAATTAAGTTCACCCAAACATGGTAAGATAACATGATAGTGCTGGTTTCAAATGTATATTGAAATGTGAAGATGAAATGCAAGTCATGATATTTATAGTTTAATGTAGTATTACTGAATAATGTAGATTAGTCCCTTCCATTAGTTCATTAAAGGAAAGGTAACTGCAGCCCCAGACATTTAGGCTCTTGTCCATGCATGTACGCAGATATGATTAGTTGTGTCCCAAAGGATGCACAACACACTATGAACTCAACTGTGTAGTGTATGAATTTTGTCATTCAACACCAGAGTCTGATAGCCTCTCCCCCTCAGCTAAAATAAACATGAATCAAAAATAAAACATGAATTTTGAATATTTTACTATTAATAATTAATTTAATTGTTATTTATGTCATTGTTTATGCAAAGTTTTTTTTTCTTCACAACTTTTATCTTTTTTTAAATCTTTTTTAGTTTTATCTTTGTCTTTTCTCCTTTTTTTGCAATCTGATTGTTGAACTAAACATGTAAAAAGTTGTGTAATTGTCCAAGCTATATATTAAAGTTGTGTATTAAGATACTTTGACTGTGAATGCAGTTTTAGGTACTCGCTCACTACACACCACGTGTTCCCTTGTATTGATAGACCCAATATACCAATTATGTAAAAAGGTAGAAATATTGGTAATATTGGTAGAAAATATTTCTCAAGCTCATTATCGTTATATTTCTTATTTTATGCATCATTGTGATGATAAATCAGAGAAATTCTGCAGAATAAATGCTGGTAACAGTACAGTTTTTTTTTTTCAGTTTTTTTTTCTGGTAGCTGAAAGTATAATCGAATTAGAAAAATATTTAATGGGCATGAACGGGACAGTAGAATTTTGTAAATGACAAGGATTCCAGTTCCACCCTAATTCTCTCGGTTTGCCTTGGGACTAATTGCTTGTTAAGAGTATGGCATAGCCAACAGGAGACTATTTCCAAGAAATAAAGATGCATGTGAACTCTTTATTTATGTGCACTAAGTGACGTTGTGAGATGTGAGTGGAAAATGGAGTGTGTTAGACCGATGGCCTCTTTAAGGACTCCTGGGAAATTGTAATAGAATGGTGCTCCTAAATGTATTCCTAATGTAATCAGCTTATCCAGATTCCCAGCACAGTGGATCTCTCGGACACGCTGAACCGAACAGACTTTTGCTTTTGCTTTCAGACAGAGAGCAAAAGGCCGTTCCAGGACCTGGTGCTTCTTGTCGTTGGTTTTCCTCACTGTCCTGAAGACAGAACTCAGTCATGCGTGTCATCCAGCACAACAGGGCACTGTTTCTGTTTGCTTCGGATTTTGTACGAAAGCACTCAACCAAACGTCCACTTTTATGGCTTCCATCAGGAGGCTGTCTTTTCCCTGTTGCCTAGTCGTAATTATACATCAGATGAAACATTGATTTTTTTTTTCTTAGGTAATAATTTTTTGATGACACTTTACAACAATGAGCAATACATTTGTTACATAATTTATTAATCTTTGTTAATGATTTATTCTTTTGGTGGATTGCACGTTCAGATATTCGTAGTAGAAAATATTCTGGGGGCCATGAAATTTTTGTGAAAATGACCATAAACGTTGGCGCTGGCTGGTAACTTAAAGAAACGATGGCGGGGAAAGAGTGAACTTTAAGATTGATAAATGCTTTAATGTTAACAAAAGAAACCTTATTGTAAAGTGTTACCATTTTTGTCTGTCAGACTTTAGGTTTTTATACAGATATAAAATATAATTAAAGCTGCAAGCAGCGATGAAGAGGGCCCTCGTACCCGTGCCGCCGCCACCCGGCGGTTTTAGGAAGACAGAGTACGGTGGGCAGTATGTAATGATAATAAATATAGGAGGACTATGTCAAAGTATTTGCATTTGCACACTTCCTGCTACCAGCAGATGGCGCAATTGCTATAACCAAATATGAGCATGGTCATGTGTTCAGGACAGGACTCTTATCAAACATGTGAAGTTTGGGGCAGATCGGACATTGTATGCCTGAGTTACTGCAGGCTGTCTGTGGTCGCCTAGCAACATCGGAACTGCAAGCAATATTGAACTATATGACATATTCATGCACAAATTACCAAAAGGCTGAAATTGGGTGTACATTTGTCAGGCCGCCAAGGGCACGCCCTTCGACGAAAACTCAAGATCTTTGCAATTTAACGTCGCAAAGGCCTTAAGATTACATTCACCAAATTTGAAGAGGATCCGATCAAAACTGTAGGAGGAGTTCGTTAAAGTGCAACGTCTGGAAATGGCAAAAACTACACAAAATCTGAGAGGAAATTCAAAATGGCTGACTTCCTGTTGTGTTTAGGGCTAGTTGTGTTTAGGGCTATGCTCCAAGAGACTTTTTTGTAGGTATTGTGTCATTACATGTATGTACCGAATTTCACACTTGTACGTCAAACGTAGAGCCAGGGCAATAATGTAGGGGGCGCTATTGAGCCATTTTGCCCCACACATTTGTCAGGCCGCCGAGAGCACACCCTTCGATGAAAACTCAAGTTTTTCGCAATTTAACGTCGCAAAGGGCTTAAGATTACACTCACCGAATTTGAAGAGGATCAGATCAAAACTGTAGGAGTAGTTCGTTTAGTTGTGTTTAGGGCTATGCTCCAAGATACTTTTTTGTAGGTATTGGGTCATTACATGTATGTACCAAATTTCATACCTGCACGTGAAACGTAGAGCAAAATGTGGGGGCAATAATTTACAGAATTTGCCCCACCCAATTTTGAAAACCATATCACACGTAAATTTTCACCACTTCTGAAGCGTGTGCAAAGTTTCATGAGTTTTCGAGCATGTTTAGGCCCTCTAAAAAGCGATTCATTTAAGAGGAGAAGAAGAAGCGGAATAATAATCTCGGGCCCTAAAAAACCCTAAACTTATTTTATTTCAGATCAATGCAGCATTTTTCATTTTCGTTTAGTTAATGTTTAAGTACTAAAATATCATTGTTTTCTTCCCCTGGCTTTAATATCAACCAGGCGCAAGATTGACATTCAGCCTGAACAGATGTTTTTTCTGCACTGAGGCCTTAAATGGCTGAGCTTTGGACAGATTAGCATTGAGGGGGGAGTCAGTGCCGTTTTCAGATCTGAGACCACTCTGCGTCAGCGGACTGGAGTGACATTTTCCCGGCTGGATATTTTTGTTGCTTGCAAAGCCCCTCTGCACTTGAGTTTAGGATGTCAATCGAGTTGGCAAGGGTGTCTTGAATGACCGTTCTGGGTTGGTGTAGCTCCGCGGAGTCATCTGTTCAACAAAGAAATACTATTCATATATATATATATATATATATATATATGAGGCAGTTTTAGCTGCGTTCTTATTTAGCTCAGTGATCATATTACTCCTATATAGTCTTGGTTCATGCTGAGAAAAAAGGACGTGCGTGAGCGAGTGTCACTTGCTAACAGGTACTTAGCTCGGTGTCAATAAGTAAACCCAGATTGCTGCCCTCAGCACACACTAATTGGCTCATACCACTGTGAAAGGGTGGAGGTGGAACAGACAAGCCGGAGATATGGAGGAGGTGTGCTTTTTAGAGTAAAAGAAAGAAGTAGATGTCAAACATAGAAGAGGAGGCGTTTCAATGAATACTGTTGGTTGGCCATATTAGAATATCTTATGCAATTTGCTGAATAAGTGTGCCATGATTTCATTTTTTTTTCTTTTTCTAAGGAAGGTGTGCTGATTTTGCTATGCTTGAGGCATTCTGTTAAGCACTGCCTTTAAACGGCAACTGGTGAAACAACAAATGGCTGTGGTAGCGGCATAGTCTGATAGCAAATTGACGATACATATCTTTATCTCATGTTGTTTAAGATGATAATGAGATTGATTCAATTCAGGGGTGATCTGATGTGGTATACATGTAGTTTTGTTGTGTAATATTAGGCCCTGCTCTATATATCCAGATATTTGCAATACTGTAAGGTGATGTATTGCAATATTCCTTGTATTTTAGGAAGAGGATCTAATGTTAGAAAAACTCTCATAAAGAACACCCCCATGTGCATAAAACCTGAGCAAAAACTTGATTTATTCAAAACAGGCGGATCTGCATTTATATCACTAATCGCTATTTTGTTCAATCTAAGTTAAGGGAAAATAGTAAAGTGCAGGATTCTTTACACACACACACACACACACACACACACACACACACACACACACAGTATTAACAACAGAAAGTGCATAGTCCTCTGCTTGACACTGTTTTTTATATTTACTGCTTGCTTTAAAGTATCCGCATCTAAAGTGCCTTTACTGGAGTGCTGAATTGCAAGTATCCACACCGCTATGATCAGATGCTTTCTTGCTGCTGTTTTCTGACTGCTGTCATTTCTGTTGTGTGTTTATTTTGTTATTGAGAGGAAAGCATGCAGTACATATTTCCATATTCTATCGAGACGCCACTCTCAGCAACGTGGATGGCTTCGGGATGTTAAGCGAGCTATTGGATTCAATGTGCTTGGATTCAGCTTCAGCGCTGTACACCGTGGCGGGTGCTGGTATAATTCTATCATCTTGGCTTTGGTAATGCTAAGTTAGCGATACACCCTTGTGCTTCTCTACGTCACAGTTTACATTCTGAGATAACACTGCCATATAGGGGTCAGGGTTAAACCAAACACAAAGCCACTGACACGAATCTTGGAAGTAAAACAAATAAATGTATATCGACAGTGTTTTTGAGAATCTATACAGTATTACCAAACATAATATCGTGATATGTATCGGTATTTTCTCACACTCCTACGATGTGCCATTTAGCTGAAGTGCAGAATTGTCATCAAAATCTGTATCGGTGGGTGAGAGAAACTGAAAAGCATAGAAGCATAGATAACCCCCTAACCAGATAACCCTTGGTGCTGGTTGAGGAGAGAACCCCTGATATGATTGTAAAGCGCTTTGGGTGTACAGTAGTACATATGAAAGCGCTATATAAATGCCTCATTCATTCATTCATTCATTCATTCTCAATACTAACATATTTGTACTAAAAGCCACGGAACTTTAATTTTAAGGTCCAAATAGACCAGGGGTGCAAAACCGTTACTTGAACCCTAAATAAACACACCTGATCCTGATCTACAGGTATGTGTGTTGGAGCAGGGTTCGAAACTAAACACTGCAGTGTTAAGGCTGTGGCTGGCCCTCAAGGAACTGAGTTTTGCATGCCTGACATAAACAATGTTGATTCTTTGTAGATTGCAGTATTCAGCTGTTTGTTTGGCCCTGTTGTCATGCATCCTGCTGGACTTGAACATTTGGGCTCACCTTGTCTTTCTGCTCTTTGTGTTCTTTAAGAATGGCGCTGGACATGGTTGACTCACAGTACCTTCTCATCCTGGCACCGTCACTGGTAATCGCTCTCATGTTCCTCTTTTTCTGGCTCTTCATGAAAGAGACTTCCTACGATGAGGTTCTGGCCCGCCAGAAAAAAGACCTTAAACTGCCTCCCGCCAAGCCCGAGGCTCGTAAGAAGAACGAGAAAAAGAAGAACAAGAAGAAGGAGACCGGCGGAAGTGGAGTGGGTGGAGGAGGTGGAGGCGGCGAGTCGGAGGAAGACCTGAGGGATTTCGATACATCTGATGCCACTAGCCCTGCCTCAAATGATGAGGATTCTGAGGCGGTACCCATGAGTCCACCTGTTGCTGCGCCTGTCCTGGCAGAACCTACGTCCGGGATAAGAGAGAGGAAGAAGAAAGAGAAGAAGCCAAAAGCCTCTCCAACTCCTGCCCCAACGGTTGTACCGCTTTCCCGTACCACCCCAACTACTCCTCTTGCCTCAGAAGAACCGGAAGTCAATGGTTCAAAACCTGCAGTCCGTAAAGAGCAAGCCATCCCGCTGACCAAGCAGTCCAGCCCACCTCAGGCCACGCCCCCTGTCCCAGCTGAGACTACCGGCAAAAAGAAAGCCAAGAAGCAGAAGAGTGAGTCTGGTGAGTGGACTACCTACAAATGTGAATGTGTGTCAAGCAAATGCCATGTAAGTGGTCAAGAGCAGTTTGTGATTTTTCTGTTACAGTAGGAATATTATAGCCTGGCAAGCCAGACCTACATCAAGATGTTAGGTCTGGGAACTCACAATTGGCATACCTCAATCCGAGGGGCGGGATAAACTGTTGTCTTTCAAATTCCCTCTGCACGCAATAGGACAGCGCTAACCAACCAGAGCAATGAACGGCTGTAGATGAGTGATTCCCATGCGTTTTCCCACCAGCGGAGCTAGTTGATATATTAAACTTTTGCCGTATCCGGTCGTCCAAACTCCGAACACATCTTCCTTTTTTAAGAATGATTTAAGTGACGTTCTCTTAACTCTAAGTCATCCAGAGTCGCGGCCAAAGCCGAATCGAAAGACCGCTGTTCGCCAGCAGCATTGTTTGTTTTCAAGTAGCAGGGAAATCACCTATGGAAATCACGGCGCAGAACCGTCACAACTCTGCCGTCATTATGTTAAGCCCGCCCACCAACTCTATACACGATGTGATTGGCCTGACCAGAGTTTGGTTTTTCCAGCTCGAATGCCAACGGAGAGTTGCTAGACCACACTGGCTGCAAAATAATTTTTGCTGCCGCTAGGGTGCGTCTAGATTTCTAGGCTAGGAATATTAGGCTTTCACGTCTTATTGTGCTTGAACAACCTAAAATCACTCTACCGTTTAAACTGGCAAGACTTAAAAACACATGCGACACCAATTGGTCCAGTGACATTTCCGTCAACTGTCCTGAATGCATTTCACCAAAAGCCGTGGACTCAACTTGGACTCAAGTCAGAGTAAAATGCATCCATCACAAGTACATTAAAAGTTGTCCCAACTCTACACAATATAGACACAAAACTTTAAAAACATATCATCAGGGAAGCGCTAATTTAACGTCAGTGATCTTTGCCAATGATTTCCAAAATGGAAAAATTTTGGCTAAATATTTGAACTTAAATGATGTTGCATGGTAACACATGGCAATTTCAGAATGGGCAAGTCACACAAAATCATTTTTGCAGTTCTTTTCTTATGTTCCTCTATGAAGATAACTAGCTCTCTTTTCACACAGAAGAGCGTCCACCTGAGGTCAAGCTCGATCTGTCTCCTCGTGTGGTGAAGGAGGAGCCTGTGATCATGGAGGTAAAGGTTCAGGACGGAGCCGCCCCTGTTACTACAGCAGCGCCACCTTCTGCCTCCAGCAGCACTGGCCGTCGAAAGAAAAAGCAGAAGGTGGAACCTGTTGTCACAGGTAGGAAGACACCAATATAAACTAGAGAGGATAAAATTCGCAGTTGAGTCAACAGTGAGAAAAGACTTCTTTGAAAAACATAAAATCATACTGACACCAGAGTAAACTTACTAACCAATAGCGATTCTGTTACCTGTAGAGGGTTTGTCAAGCTCCAAAGCAGCAAAAAAGCACCATGAAAGTGGTTATAAGCTTTCGTAAATCATTCGTGCATATTTAAACTGCATATTTTAAAATATTTTCATGACAAAAATGTTCTTTTATTTTTGCTTTAAAGTGTTCATCCCCATTCACTGATATTGTATGGGAAAGAGCCGCATGAACATTCTTTTAAACTTCTCCATAGATGAATGATGACACAATTTTAGTTTTGCATAACTTATTCCCTAAGTGACTCCTGTGGTCATATCTGTTTCAGTAGATGAGGTACATGTCCAGTCCTCTGCCCCAGTCGCTCAGACTGACTTCGCTGCCCCGACAAACCACCAGAGCAACCAAAACAACGAGACACCGCCTCCGGCTCCCGCGCCCACCAAACATGGCAAGAAACAGAAGAGTGAAACCAACAAAGGTACTTGCCATCTTTTAATGCATGTTTTACAGTAGCACATGTACAGAGCCGGTTCTCCCTATAAGCGAACTAAGCGGCTGCTTAGGGCCCCGCCGCCACTACAGATGGTAGTCGCCGCTCAAAGTGTGGGGCGCGCCCCACTGGTGGGGAATAGAGACGTGACTGGTGGGGCGCGCCAATGGGAGGAAATTTTCCTTTTTATGCCTTTTATATCTTTATTCGTTCATGGCGAGTCCGCATCGTCAACTTCATATTTGCAGCGATGCAGAAAACACCAGTTTATTAATAAACAAGTAAATGTCTCCTTGCTATTTTTTACACATTCATAATCATTAGCCTACTTTTGCCGGTTCATGCGCTTGAGTGTGGCTTTATAACGCTCATAATCCTGTATAGCCTATTTAAGTTATTAAATCAATATAAAGGGGGGATTTGTCCACTAATGGTTTAAATAAACAACTACTAGTCGACTAGAAAAAAACTTTAGTCGGAGACAGCCATTCCACATATTTTCGAACCAGGCGAGCCGAGGAATATTCAGAAATGCGCTCTCCGCTCACTTGCTCTGATCGGAACAAAGGAATATTAAAATAATTAATCATTAGTTTATATCTCATACACTGCCCATCATTTTAATCCCATATCAAACAGAGTTGCCTAAGTTATGTCTATTTGTCTTGCCAAATGGATTTCTCTTCTTTTCTTTTTTTAAGAGATTGCAAAGTGGCACTTTTATTTCTTTTCTATTTTTGAACTTGATACACATTTTGACACCGCTGCACTTTTATTTTCTCTATTTTGGAATTCCATGCAAGTTATGACACAGCTGCACTTTTATTTTCTTTATTGTTTAACTTGCTGTTATGTTATTTGATGTAGATAGTTTGTATTTAAATAGTATACTTGTTACTTCAATAAATTGGAACATTTTAAGCTTGTTGCGTATTTCATTAGCATTGTGTTGGGGCGATGGGGGCAGGTGGGGCTTGAAAATTCCCCCTTGTCCAAAGTGGGGAATGACCGAAAAAGTTTGAGAACCACTGCGTTAAGTCAACCAACCGTGTCAGATCGTTGTCTTCCCTGGACTTGGAAATTTGACCGCAAAAATGAAACTGGTCTATCCATCGGGTGCAGAAAAAAGAAGAATATGTTTAAATCACTTTAGAAGGAAGTAAAGAAATTACTGGTCCAACTTCTCCCTCTTTTTAAAGTGTGGAAAAGGGAAAAGAAGTTCAAAGATCGAGACTCCAGCAACACCTTTAGTATATGCAACAACTTTATTGAAGATTTGTTAGATTGGGGTTAGATTGTATACAGTTGCTGGTTTGCTGTGGCAATACTACATTATTTACTGCAAGGCAGGGCCCCAACATTTTTCTGCTTAGGGCCCCCAGATTTACAGAGCCGGCCCTGCACATGTATGTGGGGATTATAGTCGGATCTTAATTATTTAAAACAATTTTACTGATACTTAAGTATATTCATAATCAGCATTTCGCCCACATTCTCCACCATCTTGGAATATTTTTTCCACTGAGCCTCGTACAAAGCATAATGGAATGGCCTTCTCCACGAAAGATGCATGCAATCTTCTTGACTTAGAATATGTCCTGTTGGCGGCATATTAGGTGGGAGCATAATATGAAAAAAACGGTGGCTGATATGTGTATGTTTTTGTGCAGAGAACTCTGAGGTGAAGCTGAAGGAGTTGCTGGCCGGTCTGAGTGGACTGGTGCTGTCAGATACTGATGTGATCAGTCTCGTCTCGCTGCTCAGAGACAAGAGTACCAATGCTTTGGACAACTGGTACAAGGTTAGGATGAGGTTAACTTTTATTTTTTGTTTAGTGTTTTTTGCCGTCATGCAGTAATGAAATATATTCAGGAGTGGAAGTTTGAGTAGTCAAATTTCTGATGATTTGTCTGGTTGTGTTTTCTTAGTCTGCTGCTAAGTTTGAGCCTTCAGCCCAGCAGCTCGCAGAGAAGGATCGTCTTCTGAGCACGCTGCAGGAGGAGGCGTCCATTGCCAAGGGCAAAGTCAAACAGTTAAGCCAGGTTAGTCATTTATGTCTCTTATGTTTCCTGATGTGAGGACCAGGCTTCCTGGTTTGGATATATGTGGCACTTTTCATGAACGGGGTTCAAATTAATGTCCCACTTAAAATAAAAAATTTGTATCTTCCGATATATCAAAGAAAGAATTGCATTACTCTATTATTAGAACATTGATTTACATTGATTGATTGGTTATTATTTGATTACATTTTTTAAAGTTTATTGCTAGAAAATAACCACATCACACAAATCAGGGTTGTAAATATTAAATTTAAAATTTCTAAGAAATAAGGTTCTGAATAATTAGCTACTAACAGCAATTATAACCTGTTGTAATAATAATAATGATGACTAATTAACATTTTCTGAGTTTTCTGACTTTTGCAAAGTGCCACATAATTGCGCTGTAAGCACGCCATAAATATAACTGTCAGCTTTGCTTCGTTTTGATGAGAATGGGAGTAATTTATTGAATGGGATTTCAGGAACTGCAGGCTGAGAAGCAGAAGACAGGCCGTGTGGAGTCTGTGCTGCATGAACATCGTGTTGCCAGAGATAAAGACATCATGCAGGCTAAAACTCAGAGCTACCAGGAGATGCAGATTAAGGTAATCAATCTCGTTGGCCGATAAGACTGTCATGCAGAGGGCAAATTGCAGATTAGTGCAATTTGATCTGACCATACGTGTCATGAAGGAGGCGTGCTTGATGTGGTACGCTTAGTGAGAACGTCCAATGACAGGTGAACTTTCTCTCTGCAGTTTCAACAGGTCAGAGAACAGCTGGAGAGTCAGATCGCTCGGCTGCAGCAGGAGAACGGCATCCTGAGAGATGCTGTGGAGAGATGCTCCACCACCAACCAGATGGAGACCAAGTGAGTTATTTTTATTGCCATTTTCCAGCTTTTCTGCTGAAACGTGCTGCACAAACTGCTAAAGGGTTAATCAACCCCAAAATTAAAATTGGCATCAATTACTCACCCTCCTGACGTTCCAAACCCGCAAGACTTTTGTTCGTCTTCGGATCACAAATGAAGATCTTTTTGATGAAATCTGAGAGATGTCGGTCTCTCTATTGACAGCTACGCATCTGACACTTTGACACTTCAAAAAGTTCATAAAGTGATAGTAAACCTAATCCATATGAATTGAGCGGTTTAGTCTAAATTTCCTGAAGAGACTAGGGCTGGTCCGAATACCATTTTTTTTGAGCTTCGAAGCTTCGGTAGTAATGAACATCGAATATTCGAAGCTTCGGAATCTCTATATGTCTTTCTGTCCGTTTGCATTTTGATTATTTCGAGAACCGTTCATCCAAACGACTTCACAAGGAGTGCAGTGTCGTATTTGGTGCAATATAGATAGACAGGTGAGACGCGACACGTTCAGAATGAATAAACTTTTAATAAACTACAGAACAGCGCAAGCGGGAAGCGCGCGCCTCACGCGAGCAGAGCTTATATGCTCCGAGAACGGACACTGCACTAGTGATATAAAACACACACACAGGTCTGTTAACTTAAATATTAGACTTCCTTATTAAAAATATTGCTTTAGTGATATAAAACGCACAGGTCTGTTAACTTGTGCGTGCAGTGTCCTTCCTCGGAGCATAGCCCTGCTCGCGCGAGGCGCGCCGCTTCTTTATTTAAATCTTCCCTACTTTGTCAGTAATTTGTTAGTGAGAAAAATATTAGACTACCTTATTAAAAATATAGCTTTTCTCCATAACAAATTGCTGACAAAGTAGGGTAGATTTAAATAAGCGGCGCGCCTCACGCGAGCAGGGCTTAAATGCTCCGAGAACGGACACTGCACTAGTGATAATAGCCTAAATAAAGAACACGGTAGCAATAACAATTTCAATAACAACCTCACAAATTTCAATTTATATTTCACAGTAGATTAATTTAGTTTGATAATAACGGGTAAAAAGGATAATACATTTTGTTTCTATTATTCTATTTTCCACAATGTCAAAGCAACGCAGCTTAACCCAAAACACAAGCTCAGGCATGCACTTCTGTCCACACACACTCCGCTGTTCTGCGCTCTAGCCAGAGGATACTCCCGTTGCAGGAACACTTTTAGGCCCCATCCACACTACTGCGTTTTAGTTTAGAAACGGAGAATTAAAACGAATACGATCTCCGTCCACACCAGCGTTTTAGCTGCGTATTAGAATTGATCTCCGTCCACACTAAAACGACTGAAAACGCAGATCACGTGACCATTCACCAACACGGGGCATGCGTGTGCCGCCGCATGTAGGCAGTTATAGCATTGTAAAATGCTAAATTTACTTGCACAACAGCTGCTAACAAAGACATTAAAGTCAGTAACGCTTGTAAATCGTTATCCATGTTGGGTCTGCAGCGTTTCTAAACTTCTCTGTTTTAGGTCTTCGTTTTTGCCGTTTTGATCTGGACGGGAGGTGCAAACGTAGCAAAAGGTCTCCGTTTCTTAACGAAAACGTAGTAGTGTGGATGGGGCCTTAGTAAGTCAAGTCAAGTCAAGTCACCTTTATTTATATAGCGCTTTTTACAATACAGATTGTATCAAAGCGCTTCACAGTGATAACATGAAAACAATATAACAAAGTTTGTTTCTAAAAGATATTGCGTCAACGTCCACCTTAAGTAAGGCAGATCAATAATATTATTGAATATTAAATGTCCCCAACTAAGCAAGCCAAAAGCCAAGGCAACAGTGGCAAGGAACCAAAACTCCATCAGGGACAGAATGGAGAAAAAAACCTTGGGAGAAACCAGACTCAGTCGGAGGGCCAGTTCTCCTCTGGCCAACGAAGGAACAGTGCATGATTCGGGCAGCATTACAAGTCCAAGAAGTAGTCCAAGAAGAAGCAAATATATTTATTAAGTAGCTATAATGAAGTTATATGTATTATATAAGTATTATATTTCACCAGATTTTATAGTGTAAAACATATTCAAGCGCGAATGAGAACCGTTTCGAGGGGGATGCCAGGTGTGCAAAAAAACAACAAAAGAAAACAACGAATATTCGAATGTTACATTTTCAAATCGAATACCAACCCACCGAACGAACATTCGAATATTCGGGTCCAGCCCTAGAAGAGACTCTATCACTTTATATAATGAACAGATTTAATTTAGGCTTTTATTCACATATAAACATTTATCAACTTACACATCAGTTGTGGTGAACAGAAGCTCAAGCATGTTCGCTTGACGTGTGAGAACCAATGAGGTTCATTCTCGTGTTACGCAGCACGTTTGAGCTTCTGCGAGAACCAATGAGGGTTGTTCTCGCACATCATCCAGGTTCGTTTGGGCTTCTGTTTATGTTCGCTGATAAGTGTTTATATGTGAATAAAAGCCTAAATTGAATCTGTTCATCATATAAAATTAGTCTCTTTAGAAAATTTGGACTAAACCGCTCAATTCAAATGGATTAGTTTTACGATCAAAGAAGCATCAAAGTGGTAGTTGCGTAGCTGTCAATGGAGGGACAGAAAGCTCTCAGATTTCATCAAAAAGATCTTTATTTTTCATCTTCATTTTCGACAACACGAGCCAAACTCTTTCAGGCCTCAGCTACAACTACAGTGTTTGTGGGCGGTGGGCGGGGCAAAGTAGGCGTAGTTTGCGGGCTGTCAGTGAAGGGATAGGCTGGCATTATACAAATTTGTTACAAACCTATGTAGGTATGTTACAAAAGTGAATCCGTTATAGCTGCCAACTCATTTTTCGACTAACTATTTTTGTAGTGCACTTTGCAGAGCTTTTGCATTCAAAAACTGCTATGTTGCACACGGCATGTAAGGTAATATTTGGACAATTTAAGCTCGGACTGAAATGATCAGGGACCGTGTTAAAAATAAACTTTTAAAAGTTACATTATATTCTAATAGAACATCAAGCTATTTTCTCTCAAAAAACTAAAGAACATGTAATTCCTCCTAATATGGCCACTTTAGAGCGCTCATACGGTATGTCGACACTTGGAGTTTTCAAGCACTGAAATTGCTGGAAAAACGGGGAAATTTCCACAATCTTTGCAAACTTAGATGGTTTCAATTTAATGTGTGTTTTCAGGCAGTCATCAGAGCTGAATAAACTGCGTTCGGAATACAACGGCCTGATGAAAGAGCTAGCGGAGACCAAAAACAAGCTGCAGCAGGAAGAGTTGCAGCGGAAGGGTCTAGAAGTCAACTACAAGCAGAATGTGTCTCAGCTGGAGGTGCCGATCACATCACACCCACAAAGCCATTGCACAATACACATCTTTGAACTGAATCCCATTATTATTGTAACACCAAACAAGGCATTTACAAAATCAGTTCGCCATGTTTGATGATGTGTGAAATGCAATATATAGCTAATTACATTCTACTATTTAGAAGTGTGACTTAAAACATTCATGATCAGATGTGCTAATTGGCCTGAGTTTTGGAAATTAATATGAAACCAATATAGCTTGCCAAGCTACTGATGATTTAAAGATGCTGTCAGAACTGCACAAATAAATGAATAGTACTTTTTCATATAGTTGTTAAAAAAAGAAAAAATGATTTGAATATTTATCAGATTTATATAAAAAAAAGAAAAACTATTTTTCTGACAACTTTGAAATTTAACAATTTTGAAATGTATTGTGTGAAATTTAAATGTATTCAATTCAGTCGACTTAATTCAGTTCAGTCAAGTCGACTTGACTTAATTGAATAAATTTCACACAACTAAATAGCAAATATCAACTAAATGAACTATTGAAACAAAATTATTGGGATTTTTAAACAGATTTTTGTTCATTTTGCCACGACAGAAAAAGAGTGACAACAAGAGTTAAATAAGCCTGAACAAATGACAATTGGCAGATCTGATTTATTATTTGTTTAAATATTTACTCAATTAAGTACCTTTTTTTTTTTTTTGATGAAATGAATTGATTTGGTCAAACAAGCCATCCTTGGATTTTCCTTTACTAAAGACAGAGAGAGGAATCTCAAGGAGGGTGTGTTTGATTATTGCCTCTGCTCACTTTATGGCTTGTGATTTTGTATTTACTTTTTCAAACATTAATTTTCATTTTCCATACACTGCTACTTGTAAAAATTAGCTTGTTACAGAAAAAGCTACTCTTGAAAACAGCTGCGCTTCTGTTTAACGTCTGAAAAATGTAGCATCTGTTTAAGTGTCCCTACATTCAGTTAGCTAACCCCCAACACTAAACCGTTTTGTATCTTTTTTTTGCAGGATGCAAAACGTAGTTGGGAAGATCTGCAGAACTATTTACACAACGTGAGTGCAGAGAGAGAAAAGCTCCAGGTCGCTAAACAAGGTAGAAATACACGTGCACCACCTTAAAGACCTCAAATGATCTGCACTGGCCACTCAACACGTTTCTCCTGTGTGCATCTCAGAGCTGCAGAATAAGCTGATGGCTGTGGAGAGTGAGATGACCACTAAAAGCAAGGAGATCCAGAGTCTCCACAGCAGCCTGAAAGACTCACTCTTCTTCAAGGAGCAAGAGCAGCAGAAGGTCATGCAGCTGGAACAGAAGGTCAGGCAACTGCTGGAGGCAGCGAAGCACTCCATGCAACCTGACGACCAACTACAGGAACAGGTCCAGGTACATCTTACAAGTCACAGTACACCTCAAACTCAACAGAATCACGTCTGCATGGTATATCGGTGCTGATCAACACACAATATTGTCGTTTGCAGGATCTTCTTAATGAAAACAAAACAATGAAAGTTCAGATTGATAATCTTCAGTCTCAGCTCAATGCTCAGGTATGTGCGTGGACTAGTGGATGAGGGTGAATCTGTCTCTGCTTGTTGGTGGACATTAATGTTTGAGTCGTTTCGTTTTTTCTTTTAGGCTACGACAGCATCACATTTCGATGAGCTTCAAAAACTGTAAGTGATCGCCTCAAAGCTTACTTGTTTCGCATAGAGGCCTGTTTCACACTGCACATGTACGCAGTTCATATATATTTTGGCACCCATTTTAACAAGTTGGGTTACAGTATTCACACTGGCGGTGGATAGCAGAAACATAGCTGCAGAAAGTATTGAAAATATTTTTTTTTTATGATATAGGCATCTATAAAGTAACTTAATCTACTTATCCATTTTTTGGGGGAAAAAAGCTTGATGCAGTTGCAGTGACAAACAGATAAATAACTTCATATTCAGTCAATCTGAGGGAATTCAAATGGTTTAAGCAGTTTGGGGTTTAGATTCTATTCCATGTTGATTAATTACCATTTGGATGTAAATTAGTAATCAAGTTTGTAATCATTCTCAGTGGCCAAATATGGGCAGCCATTACATAATTTATAGCCATTATTAAATTAAATATTTATATTGTAACCTAGAGATCTGACAGGAGAATGTGTTTATGTAGCTGTCTAACTTGCTACACTAGTTTAATGTTTAGCTTAACGTTCTTGATCAGATGCTGTGAAAGCCTGTGATAATTGGTTTTCAGTTGCAGAGTTGTGAAAGCTCTTTGAAACTAGCTCAGCTTGACAAACTACTCATAAAGGTCAAATTTAACACTACCATTCAAGGTTTGCCTCACAAACATGAGAAATGTATCTATAGAAAGCTTGAAATGTCTACTTGTAAACAAACCGAATATTCTCTAATTATGCAATCCATATGAAAGGTGCATTTCTCTCTAAAGGTGTGTCCACTGCAGAGATGACGAGTCAGCATCGACAACTTCATCTTTGCAGCTGACACTGATTCAGAAAACACTAGTTTATTAAGAAATAATTTAATTTCCCCTCGCTATTTTTTCAACACATTCATAATCATTACTTTTGCGGGTGCTTTGTGGCAAGCTTTATGCGTGCGCTTGATAGTGAGATAGGCTATAGGCCTACATTACGTTTTTATACATTAATGCCATATTATCGTTTAGTATTTAGCAATTCAATTTGTATAAATGTGCGATTAGTCGACTAATTGCTTAAATGAACGACTACTAGTCGACTAGAAAAATCTTTAGTCGCGGGCAGCCCTAAAATATTGTGAAATGTTTTTACAATTGAAAATAACTTTTTTTTTAAAATATATTTTAAATTGTAATTTATTCCTGTGATCAAAGCTGAATTTTCAGCATCATTACTCCAGTCTTCAGTGTCACATGATCCTCCAGAAATAATTCTAATATGATGATATACTGTTCAAGAAACATTTCTTCTCATCAGAATTTTGAAAACAGTCGTGCTGCTTAATATTTTTGTGGAAACCGTGAACATTTTTATTTCAGGATTCTTTGATGTATAGAAATTTGAAAAAAACAGCATTTATTTGAAATGGGTTTTCTGCTAAAGTCTTCTTTACTGTCACTTTTGATCAATTCGGTGTAAAAATAAAAAAACAGCAAATAAAACTAAAATGCACTGTAATAAGTAGTATTTAACCAAAGAATTGAACCAAAGACTTCACTTTGAGAAGTCACTGAGTGAAAGCATGATTACGCTTGCAGTGTGAAACAGGCCGGATGCTGCTGCCGCATTAAAACCACAGCTTATGAGACCGTACAGTATTTGATGTTTATTACACAGCTATGTGGAGTGGGATTTGGACCAATTAGACCTGCTTTCGCCAAAACTTATCACTTGCTGCTTTATCACACCTCACATGGTTGGGACACAGTTTAAGGTGGTCAGCTGTCTTAAACCTCATTATACATTATCCTGCATGTGTGTCTCATTAGGCTGGCTGAAAAAGAGCTGCAGAGAAAGAGCCTAGAAGATTCTCTCAATGCTGAGAGGAGCAGCGGCGCCAGCAGGGAGACCAACATGCAGGCAAGTGTCACCACCATTGTTTTAGCTCATACCGGTTTAACTGAAGTTTGATTTCCGCTGTGTAATAAACCCGTGGCTCTCTCTGCTCTCTGCAGGCCATGCACAATGAGAATCTGACATTGAAGGCTGAGCTCCAGAATCTGCAGGCACAGATTTCTGAGCAGGTTAGACTTCAGTTGCTTTTCTTTCCACGAATCCACTTAATACATGTAAACTTTAACGCACATGTCTATCTTCTCTTTCCCCAGGTTGTATCTGTGGATCAACTTCAGCAGGGGTGAGTGCATTGATAAGCAGATGGTTAGAAATATTATTAACATTATATAGTGCACACTAGTGCTGTACTGAGAATACAATCCTGGCCAGTACCGGTCCAGTTATTTTCATGCTATGGCCGATATTAGGAATTAATATCAGTAATTGATTTTTAGGGAACAATAGTTTTATAAATTGCCCATGTTCTGTGGCCATCTGTATCAATAATATTGAAAAATATTACATTTTTTTTCTTTGTCATTTCAATTATTTTCTTTGTTATTATTTTTAGGATTACTTTGTGTTATTGCAAGTGTATATAAAATAAAAGACATAAAGTAGAATGCAATATGAAAATTAGCATATGAAAATCCACGTCATGGATTTTGTTTTTATAGACACACTTGTGAAATGAAATGGAGATTCATAATGAAAGTATAATTCAGAGCTGAAATAAGTTTATTTTGCATTTCTAAGTAACACGAACACACAACTTTGAGTGGAGATTGGACTAAAATTTAAGTTCTTCCTGCCAGTAATCTTTAAGTATATAAGTGGTGACCCATTGTTTATTAAAGATTATTAATAAATGTTTGTCATATTATGTGTCCTTAGCCTTCAGCACCGTGATGAGAAGGTTAGAACAGTGGAGACTTTACTGGAGTCCAGTCTCATTCAGGTGGCCAATAAGGAAGAGGAACTAAAGGTGAACAAGACAAGAAAATTGTTTATATTAGTTTATATTAGTTATAATAGTTTATTATATATATATCTTTATTTTATTTTTTTAAACTAGCTAAAGCACCGTAAATTCTCATTTAACTGCAGTTAAATTATCAATTTAAATTTGTTGTATTGAATGTACCTTTGAATGTTTTTTGTGTGTTTTTACAGGCGGTCATAAATGAGTATGAAGGTTTGAAACAGCAACTGGAGGCAGTACAGAAACAGTCGACAGAACAGGTAGCGAGCCACACCACACAAAGACATTATATGTGGAGGAGAGAGTTGTTCTGCGTTAAATGCCTGCCAAAGCTGCCCACTCACATTTTTCCTGTTTCATACATTTTTCCAGACATTGTCAAAAAAGGCTCTAGAAGAGCTACAGCAAAAGTAAGTTACATAGTCACGACTAGAGATTAGTGAGTGTTTATCACCACTCAACTATTTCTTGAGTGATAAAATGTCAACTTTCTGTTTCTATCAGGATTCAAGAGAAGGATGAAAAGATTTGTTCAGTTGAGGGAAGTTTACAGTCAGCAATGGACAAAGAATCAGAGAGAAAGAAGGCAATAGAAGTAAGTCTGTGCTGCATGTTCTGTTCATCTAGATGCTTCATTGCTGCAGTCTGTGCTCATCTATTTGTATGATGGATTAAAGACATGCAAATTTGTCCACAGGATCTACAACGGCAGGTCGAGACTCTAAACACTGAACTCTCTCAGCTGAAGAGCAGAGAAACTCAGGAGTCAAACTCAGACTTGAGCGCCAAACTTCAGGAGCTTCATGCTCAGTATGTATCTCTCCTCTCATGTGCCTTTTTAATTCCAGATTGAAAAATCAAATGGCATCTTTTTTTAAAGTACTTGTTTTTCCTTGTTGATTATATGGATAGTTCAGCCATGAAACTCTATTTGCGTTCTGATTTGTTTTTTTTCCAGTGTAACGCTCACAGCCAATAAAATTTTCGTATTAATTACCACTTCCCTGTTATAACCGCAACGCATCAAAACAAATCCAACAACTGGGTGGGCTATGCAAATTCTTATTTTAGCTGCCCTCCTCCCCAGCACCACCTGCCTAGATCTGCTATTAGGGATCGAGCAGAAGCATGTTTCCATTAATTTTATGCTCTGAGCATTTAGTGTACTTGTTCTGCTGCAGCATAGCAGATCTAGCCCACCAAAACCAAGCCTATGTACATTCATTTACATTAATAAAATGTGTTATAAACTATCCCTAGAGTTGTCATGACGGAACTATATTTTGTAACATGGGTTTCATGTTTACTTTAAATGATTTACTAGGTCCTGCCCTAAAGTCAAATTGAGGGAAAAACTTAACTTTTTTTAATATATAAAAAAAGAAAGGTAATAAAATCTCAAAATGGCGATATATATATATGTAAGTGTGTGTGTGTGTGTGTGTATATATATATATATATATATATATATATATATATATATATATATATAATGTATATGTATATATGTAAGTGTGTGTATATATACATGCATGCATAAACGTTTAATAAATGTATTTCATTAGATGCCATTTTAGTGATTAAATTTGTATTTAAACACAGAATCAAGAAAAAATCAAACGTAAAGGAGTTGAGAAAATGTTTTAGATTTCATGGGGCCCTATATTTAAGGTAGCTTATTCTGTTGCGTTTGCTTATATACAAACAAGTTTACATTTATTTTCAAGGTTTAAAAAACATGTAGAATGTATTATCTTCCCTATTAATGGTATGAAATGAACGCCATGATACATTTCAATATCAAATGATGTAGAGCAAAAATAATGGTAATATTTTTGGCCATATTGCCAATCCCTAGTAGAGACTTCCATTAGTTCAGTTCCATTAGTCGTTTCCTAAAACGAAAAATACAATGAAAACACTTTAAATGATATTTGAGAATATACATTTTACAAAACTTTTTGCTGAAATTGTGATGCCAATAATAGCTTTTATCTGAAACATATTTTCTTCTTTTAGAGCTTCCCAGAAAAATATCGGTGTTGAATTATTTAATATACATTGTAATCACTGGATGTAACCCTGACAGATCAACAATGCATATGTATATCATAGGTTAACGGCCAAGGATCAGGATGTTGAGAGACTGCAGAGAGAATTGGAGAAGGAAGTGCAACAGCAACAGGTGAGAATAATAAGAAATTCATAACACATGCCACAGAAACAACTATAAAACCTGTTAATGTAAAACATTAGACTTATGGTGCGTTGACGTGCTATGGTAATTATGGTAAATAGCAAAAGCAGACCTGGGAAATGCACATGAACACCCCCTCATGTGGTATTTTCCACTGGGCAGCTCGTAGAATATTTTGATGCACGAGTTGCCGAGATGAGATAACCTTTGACCTTTTCAAAATGGCGGAGAGCAACGCGAGAGTCGTGAATGGTAAAAATATGTACTATTCATGATCTAGAAAATATAGGCCTACAGCATATTATTTACCGTTTGAGTTTTGATAAATCATCTTCTTGCTGTAGCAGATGACTTAAGCAATCTAAAATAGTTTTAGCTAAATAACAGGTCTGGATCTCCATCTTTTTACCACATTACGACAACAAAAGCACGTGAACGCAACACGCTGGTAAATACCAGTTCACAAGTGGAAAATATCATATTTTCCATAGCACGTGAACGCACCATTACTCCCAAGTAACTTTGCTGACATTTTGATATTCATTTTGCATTGATATAATCATGTCTTTTTTCCCCAAAGCAAACCGTTTCAGCATCTCCCAGCCAGGAATTATTAACAGCGTAAGCCGCATTCTTTTAGTTATGCTATATGTTCCAGTATAATAAAGGCTCATCACAATGACATAATACACACATCCTGTTCTGTGTCTGTCCTCAGGCTGTCAGAGAAGGACAAGCGGCTATCTGAACTTCAGGAAGAACTGCTTGAGTTAAGGGAATCGGTGGAGCTTCACCGTAAGAAGAACAACGTAAGTTGAGTGAGGTTGAGTGTTTTTTGCTGAGCGCCTCCAGTAGAAGAGCTTAAGCTTTTCTTGTCTAATGCACATGCTATTGAGTATGTAAAACAGGTGACTTTAATTTGAATGGCAGCTATTGACCAGATCCTGTGCATCCCTGAACCTTGTTGGAAGTGCGTTTGTGATAATAATGACCTGGAAAAAAAATATAGTGCCAGTTTCTGCATCAGAGGTGTGCACTGTGTAAATTTAACCCCTTAAGAAATTAAAAATACTTTTGAAAATGTGTAAAATATTTAAATATGCATAATTTTTTGTTTATATCATTTAAAATGTAAACTAAAGTGTTCAGTATTTTCCAGAAGGTCATAATCAGACAGAAACATACTGTCACTTATATTCCAAAGCAACTTATGTAATGCAATTAATGTCAAGCGCACAAAATACACATAAATATACACACACATAGCACATCAGTCCTAGCATTGCCTAACTTGACATTGCAATCGATGTCTGTTTGGTTTGCAGCTCACACGATTTTAGCAGTATTCCACCATCTCTCTTTTTTGGTGGTAAATGACAGTCCTTTTTGGTCTTTTTTTTCCAGTAAATGACAATAAACGTTGCTCAGCGTAACAAGAAAATACGACTCATACACCGATGCTAGGGATGCACGATATTGGATTTTGGCCGATATTCGATATGCCGATATTTTCAAACTAATTTTGCCCGATGCCGATACCGATATATTTGTATTTTTTTTAAGTGCAAAAAAAGCTTATTAAAGCTTCTATTGAAGTTCTCAGTCAAGAGCAGTGAGTGATTTCCTCTTTGTTTTGTTGTTTTATTAACATTAAAGGGATAGTTCTCCCAAAAATTTAAATTGTCATCATTTACTCTCTCAAGTTTCTTTCTTCTGTTGAAAATAAAAGTTATTTGGAAGAATGTGGCTAACCAAACAGTTGCTGTACTCCAGTGACTTCCATAGTATATTTAAGCACAAGAAAGAAATGAATACAGGTTTTGGAACAACATTAGAGTGAGTAAATAATGACAGAATTTTTATTTCTGGGTGCAGTATCTCTTTAAGGACAAGCGGCAGCATATTATTACTGTCCCTTTAAGAACTGCACGCGACGCGTCTAATATACACGCATTTGACAAGCAGATTTTCTCTGTTTGCTTTCACTTTAGTTTAGACATAACCAACTTTGTTTATGTAAACCTTGTGTGTATTTGACAGTATCAGCGCAATAAGACTCGAAAGATTAGTCCAGAATGCAGGCGCTGTGACAGGCTTTTAGTTCCTGTGAGCGTCGGGTGTAACGCGCTCAGAAAAGCGATGTTAGAACAGCGCATCAGCACGTGAATGACATGTTTAACTAGCAAGACTTTGACGCACATGCAAATAATGAACTTTTGTGAATTGCAGTGTCCCGTGAGTGTAACTCTACCTCTGCGTTTACATGTGATGTGATGTGATGTGAATATTGAGATGAAGGCGCCAGAATTGAACTGATAGAATGCACGATACTATGATTTTTCTTCAAAAGCAAAGCAGATCGTGGAGACATTTAAATCGTCCACGATCAAAAACCGAGTGAGACGCACACCTCTAGTTGGAAGTTTAAGTTGCTGGCGCTCATGCTTCGTTCACGGTCGTCACGTGCGCATAGGAAACGCGCCACCCTATCGGCAAGGCTCATCGGCAGAAATATTCATATCGATGTTGTCCCGATATCATCGTGCATCCCTAACCGATGCAACTTTTCATTCTCCTATCTTTTGTGTTTTTTACCCTGTGTGACTTTTTCCTGGAAAATACAGTACACTCACGTGAAATTTTAATGCCAGTGGGGAATTTTAATCCCCCATCGTAGAGGCAGCCATGTTTAGATATGTCAAGCTGAATACTACTCACTTTATCTTGATACATTGTCCCCACATTGTCAGACACTTTTTGATGAAGAAAGAAATTGATCAGCTAATAGGGTATTCTGAAATCGGCAACTTTGGCTTTTGTGATGCTACATCCACACCAGTAGGTGTCAGTGTAACGTCTCATATCGGCCACACAAACAAAACTACCAAATACATCTTCAAGAAATATAATTGTTTGTCTTGTTAGCAAAACATTACATACAAAATTCCACACCAAAGCCGGTATCAGTATGAAAGAAAAACATTGAGAATAATTGTGAAGTCAGTCCTTCTCAACCACAGGCCTTAGCAAACTTCAAATGGGACTCAGCATTATTGAAATTAAAACAAAATAAGTATTAAAATAAGTTGAAACAACAAAAAAAGAAGATATTTCTTATTTAATTCACTCCCTTAACAACTTTTTTTCCCCCTTTGAAGAACCAGGGTTCCCAATGTCTTGATATGAGGAAAAAGTTATGTAAATTGATAAAAGTCTCCATGGGCATTTTTATACATTTCATGAATAAATATTGTCCTACAGTAGTCATGCATTGATCTAAAATATTTCATCAAGTGGAAATTGAGTAAAAATCCTTATCCAGTAAATCATGACCAACTGGAAAAGTTATGGGAAAAGCCATCGAGTCAAAAAAGTTGAGAACCACTGGTTTAGATGGTCTAGAAAGACTTGTGTACATCGGCTCAATACATTTTGTTTAATTTTATTTAGATATTTATTTTGGATTTGGTAAAATGTTATCAGTTTAAATAATCCTGCATTTTCCACCGCTTTTTAGCTAAACATTCTTCATGGCACATTTTCTTTTCCCCCTGTGACGATTTTGCTCACTGTTAGGGAATTTAAACTGTTTATCAACATTCATAAACCATTCAAAATGGCTAGGCCGTTGCTCGCTTTTGAATGTCTATGTAAATCAGTGGTACATGGCAGTACCTTGGTTGGGTCTTGGAACTGTACACATGGCTCTATACATGAATGGGACAATCATTTGTTTGGCAAGAGTTTAGGCTGAACTGAAAGTGGTGTTTCTCTGAAACTGACTAGGAGCTACGGGAGAAAAACTGGAGCGCTATGGAGGCGCTGTCAGCCACCGAGACCATACTTCAGGGAAAACTCACCAAGAGCGCCAAGGTTCGCACCACAACTCCCAAACTACTTCACTCTAGAGGCAATTCAAAGCATCTCCAATAAGCCATTTATTGACCAGTGGGGTTCTCATTCCTAATTAACTTCCTCATGACTGGCTGCATACTCATTTCATAACTCTAAACTGCTCCGGTGCATGCTAATAATGCGCTATTTTGAATGCTGAGAGCTGTAAAAATCTTCATAACTGCAAACGAATAGCTTTAAAATTTGCCCAGAAATTTTGGCTGGATCTTGCTGTTTGTTTTTTAAAATTCTACAGTGTGTGTGTGTGTTTATAGAATTGTTTTAAACAAGACACCTGAAATGAGTCTGCAGCTAATTTTATTTCTTTATTTATTTTATTAGATTAGGAATCATTTTCTGCCCAACGTTTCATTTGATCATCCATTAATGACATCCTGTCATTTGACATCCCTTGATTTCTTTTTTTCAAGCATGCTGATCAGCACCTGATTCCCACTATTCAGTCAGCACCAATTTATATCTTATCACAATCTATTAAAATAACTATGTATGTCATTACAACAGCAAAATCAGGAAGAAAATGATTAAATCTCGAAGATGTACATCTTGTTCTCCATTAGTTGGGTTGCATCCATCCAGTTTTTCCCCTTTCCCAACACCTTTTATGGTCTCACCATCTTTCTCCTCCTGCCAGGTGTGTAGACCAATCAGTAATCAGAAACTCCTGCCCCTTTAGCTTGACGTCTCCTACTGGCGTTGGTCGGTCATCTAAATGTAGCGAGCCATTTGAGTTGACGCCTACGTCACAGCATAGAGAAACCAGTGGCTCTATAAACGGTCCCGAAGCTATAAACTAGCCTTGCTTACATCATGAGTAATTCTACTGTGGCTCGGCCTGCTGTCAGTAGTCAAGCATGAACTGTCCGGTTTGTCGACATCTGCTCTTAGTCATCTCCAGCTGTACGAATCCCAGGCCTGCACCTGCTGTACAAACTCAGCATTCGCCAGACTTCTGTGCTCTTCTGAGGATCGCTTCAGTTCCATTAAAGTCGGCATGAAATCCAATTTGACAAATCTTCTTTTTATATGTAATATTGTAGTGTTTATTATAAATGATTTATCTGTGCACTTCATTATTTTTTTTAAATTCATGTACCCTTGTAATCTTTAATCAAATACATTACCCTTCCCTCCCCCCTCGAAACGACCTCTCTTCTCGGTCACGTGCCATGGCGAAAGGGTGCGGTCAGAGCCGATGAGGGTGCGGCTATCTGTGGTGCACCGCCTCTCAGAGAACCTGTCAGTGTCAGCGCCCAACCTCCAACGATCCAATCAATTCCCGAAAGACGAAATCAAGCCCCGCCCTACATTTTTTTCTAATTTCAGAAGCCGTTTCACTCGGATGTACGTCACAAGGAGGAAAAAATGACAATCTCAACCTCCGTTTCATGCTGACTTTAAATACATTCTAAAAATAATACAAAGTAGTTTTTTATTTGTTCTTTAAAGCCAACCTGCAATAAAAAATTAGACTTTTTCTTTTATTAATGCACGTTCAAAATCTTCTATTGAAAAACAAGGCAATTCTTTATTTTGGAATAACATGCATTGGTGAATTTTTCACATGTTTAATCAAAACGTGATAGCTTGGTAGTCATTGTTTTAGCAATTTTATTCAATCTGGATACATTCTGGTAGCTAAAGCTTACTAATCGCAATCCGATCAGTTCCCAATGTATAGAATCTCATACTTTTGTTCTCAAAGGGAGGATAGTTCACCCCCAAATAATGAAAATCGTCATAATTTACTCACCCTTATGTTGTTCGTTCTTCTGTGGAACAATTTTTTTTTTTGAAGACTGTCGGTAACCAAACCGTTTTGGCAGCCAATGACTTCCATTCTATGGACAAAAAAATTATAATAATAATCTCAAAATATCTTCTATGCTTCACAAAAGAAAGTCATAAGGTTAGGAAAGAGAGGAGGGTTAGTAAATGATGACGGAATAGCCAGTGGTTGCCAAAACGGTTTGGTTACCAAAAGTCTTCAGAAAATCATCTTTTGTGTTCTGCAGAAGAAAGAACATGAGGTTGAGTAAATGATGACAAATTTTATTTTCATCCCTTTAAATATCCTGTTTTTCTTGTCTATAAATAAAATGTAGTATATTTCCAGTGTATATATAATCCAGTATGTTTTCAGAATCCCATCTCTTTGGAAATGCAACACATAAAATGACTTTAAAGGCTAATATTTGTTTGTTTCCTTTGTCTAGGTGAAATAGTAACGTTTTGTTGCATGTATAGCGAGTTACAATTGCCTTAAAATAAACTACTAATAATCTTCTAATGTTATTTTATTTGTGTGTGTATAGAAAATAGAGGTTTAGAATGAGTTGTGGTGAAAAAGTGGACCTGTATACACCAAGCAAATATTCGTTGACGAAAAAATTTTTTTTTTCATTTGATTGTTTACATGGATTTTAAAATTCACTGACCAATAAGATATAACTTAATTTAGTCTGGGATTGGTTTAGGATACTATCTAGGACAAAATAGTATAATTTGTGTGCATATATGTATGTGAGTGGTTCAATTTGAGTTAATGGCTTATAGTGGGGGTGAGTAAATTGAGAAAGCAGAGTTTATTTTATTTTGGGTTTTTATTTATTTTTATCTCACTCTTTGGTGGGGACTCTGGGGAAGCACCACTGGTTTTCTACTGATCTTCGCACTTGTGGTGGGGATTATGGAGTGATTTTTAATTGAAGTGTAATTCGATCACGTTGTAAGCAGTTTGATTGATGGAGTGTTTGGTCTGTGTGTTTGCACAGGAGCATCAGAAGCTGCTTGAGTCAGCGGAGGCGGATTGCAGAGCGTTGCTGCACAGACTCCTGCCACACGTGCCACTGCCCACCAACCAGGTGCCCTAACACACTACACACACACATGGACGGCAAAGATCTTTTTTACAGATATTATCATATCATTCAGAATCCTCTAATGCATGTTGACATTGTGATTGTGCAGAACCACCAGCAGTGGCTGCAGACGTTTGAGACGTCCATGAGAGCGAGTTCGGCTGGAGAGGTGTCTTCTGTCCATGCCTCAGGGCCTGGAGACTCCCAGGTATACATGCATTTTAAATCATCCAGAGATTTGGGTGTGAATCGTCACTGGTCTCATGATTCAATTCAGTACGATTATCATGTCAACAATTCGATTCGATATCACGATGCGTTGCATCCTCACTTTCCAATATTACTGCACATGCCTACATATTCATCAATAAATACAAGCAGTCAATATGAACTCTTTTTATTTTATTTGCTTCAAGAAAGTACACTGCCTGAATGTAGCAAACCTCAAACTAAACTTAAGTATAAATACAGCAGATGACAGGACCATTTAGAACGAACACTAGTAAATACTAAAAGCGCATGAAACTGTCAAGTGTACTTAAGTTGCAGTAACGCTCACACACACTCGACTTGCACGCACGCGGGCTCGCACACACACGCTCGCAGCCTTGCACCTTAGACTGTAAAAAAGATGGACGACGCCCCTTCGCTCTCTTCCGTTGGTCAGAAGTGAAGCCGCCAGTATCCCGATATGGCGCTGACATCTTGGAACTTGAGTCTGCGCAGAAGCAATTTCGGGACCGGACATGCGCAGTCGTGAGCAGGAAGTAAAGCCGCGAAATCAAGGCCCCGCCCTCACTCTCGCAGAATCGATCGCAAGCACACGCTCCTGCACTTTTTTTTTAATTAATTATAGAAATTTAGATATAAAATTTAAAGCTCTAATCTCCTCAGTCGTCCGAAGATCCCGAAAAAAGTCTATTGGTGCTTCAGTGACTTCTTTGCTCAGAGAACCTGTCAATCACAGCTGTCAATCATGACGTCACCACCACCGCATCAAATAACTAACTAAAAACAAACACTTGAAATTACATCAGCGTGATAAAATCTACAGTAAATGACAGAAACCATCTTTGTAAAAACGATATTTGAAGTGTAATTTAATTGTTTAGTTGGTCTCACGTGCCGTTGAATAACACGGGGAGGCGGGGTTTATGACCTATACTAGGACCGGCCACCGGGGGGCGATCGAGACGTTTTGGCTTCACTTTTCAGGGCTTGTGCGGCACGCTTGCCTTGCACACACTCACGCATGCACACATTCGAGCTCACACGCAAACTTTAAAATAGTGGGTGGATTTTTTATTACTTGCTTTTGTGTTTCGCCTCCCTCCGCTATTTTACGCTAGCGTATGTGACGATGACATCAGAGAAACGTCAGTAAGCTATAATCGATTATGGTCTATTGCTGCATCCGCATTGCGATGCAACGATTAATTTCAACATCCCTATCCAGAGACTATCCATCCAGATGTCTAATGAACCATTTCCAGCCATTCATGAATCAAATGGGTGCATAATCATTTGAAGCACTCGATGAAGACTTCAAGGTTTGTTTTCTGGGCAGGTTTTAGCAGAAAAGTTGAAGGAGGCTGAGGAGGCTCAGAAAGTTCTACAGAAAGATTGTGAGACGTACAAGAAAGTGCTAGCAGAGACGGTGAGTTGTGTTCATGGCATCTGTCTGCAATTTTAAAAGCTAAAATGGGTGACAGCTGACAGTGTGTCAGCATCACAGTGGACTCAGGGTTGTACAGTGGTGTTTATGTGGAGGGTTTTTTGGTGTTGGGTCACAGGAGGGGATCCTGCAGCGGCTACAGAGCAGCGTGGAGCTGGAGGAGACGCGCTGGAGGGGGAAGCTGGAGCAGTCACAGGCTGATTTCAAAGAGGTTTGTAAAAACACACACACAGACACCACATCAGCTTTCCTCAACTACACCAGTCATTAGACAATTAATAGTCAGGTTTAATAATGGTCTAATTATGATTCTTTACTAAATCCTGCAATGCATCATATAAAAGTATTATTTTAGTAAATCAGTTATTACATTGAGAAATTGATGCACTGTACACATCTTATTATAATATGTTGTTACTGTAAAACACTACCGTTCAAATGTTTGGGTCAGTACGATATTTTGTTTTCTTATGCTCACCAAAGCTGCATTTAATTGATCAAAAATACAGAACAAACAGCAATATCGTGAAATATATTAAATATTATTTTAAAAAAAATGTCTGTGTAATTATCATTTATTCCTGTGATGACGCAGCTTGAATTTTCAGCATCATTACTCAAGTCTTCAGTGTCACATGATCCTTCAGAAATCATTCTAATATGCTGATTTGGTGCTCAAGAAATATTTCATATTATTATTATTAATTTATCTTTTTTTTTTATCTAAATCTTTTGTTTCATTGTCTTTTCTGTCACTTTTGATCAATTTAAGTCATACTTGCTGAATAAATGTATTAATTTATTTCTTAATCTTACTGACCCCAAACTTTTGTATGGTAGCATATTATATTTACATTTTAAAATGTATTATGTATTACTGTTATCATATTAGTAGTTTAGTTTAGTAGTACAGTAAAGAGAACCTCTGTATTATAAAGTAAATAACCACTTAGAATATGATTTACCAAACAAAAACAATTATCCAAACACGCCAATTTGGAGTGAAAGTGTGCTTAATTATCATGAAAATAAGAGTCAAAATACAAATTTATTTGTGTGTGTGCTTCTGGAGCCTGTTACCTAGTGTTTTTGTGAGATTCACCTAGTTCGACTGCAAAATAAAGCTGTTATTCTGTCGTGTTTAGATGACTCAGAGGGTAGTTGCACTGGAACAGGAAGTGGACAGACTGAGCTCAGATGGAGATGTGGAGAGTGTGAGTTTGCTTTCAGTTTGATCCCGCTCTTTATCAGCTCTGCAACACAATATGATTTACACATAAATTTGAGAAACAAAATAGCTCTAAGCTGAAGAATATGCATTTGAATACTGCTTTGCAATGTATATATTGTAGCTAAAGAGAGCCAAACAGCAGCTGGAGGCTGAAGTGGAGAGAGCGGCGCGCGAGAGCGCCACCTACGTGTCAGAGGTCAAAGAGGTAAGACGAATCCAAAGCTCCATGCATGCTTATACTTCTGTCTCGTTCTTTTTCTGTTTTAGTTTGTTGCTTGTGGTTGTCGTTTTTAAATGTCTAACATGTTGGGTTTTGGCAGCTTAACTAAAATCTGTTTATAGCTTTCAAGGTTGGCGTCTACTTATCTATCCTCTGTTCAAACTGTAGCAGCTATCAGCGGAAAAATGAATTTATGACATACTTAACATGAACTTCCCAATGCTCTTTGTAGAAAGCTTTTATTGTTTGGACTGAGGATAGAACCGTCTTAAAGGAATGTTCCGGGGGTCAATAGAAATGAAGCTCTATGCATTTATGGCACGCTGTCGACAACCAGAGGAAAAGAAATCGACTTGTTCCTTCTTTTGAAGTAGAGGGTTTTAACATTGCCACATTTACTTCCATTGTAAGGCATTTAAAATTCTTTTCTCTGGTAATCAATTCATAGTTTTCAGTCACATGACTGCCGTGGAGCCCTGGAGGGTAAAACATCCATAGAACTGCAGCACAGGCCTGTCAATTTTCCATCCGTTTCAAGCTATGAATATTTATTTGTAAATAAAAGTTTAAAAGTATAAAAGTTTTGAGCATTAGCGATCAATATACAGCACCCGATTAATTGATTTTTAATAGATCAAATTCAATATACGCATAACTGATGATGCATACTATAGGCAAGGCAGGTTTATTTATATAGCACATTTCATACACAATGGTAATTCAAAGTGCTTTACATAGAAGAAATTAAAATAATCAAAACAAATAAGAATAATTAAAACAGTTTAGAATAAAAAATTAAATAAAGTACAGTACAGTAAAAACAGTCGGACGAACAGTGGCACAGTGCTCATTCAGCAAATGCACAGCTAAACAGATGTACTATATACAAGCTAGCAAAACGAACTCTGGTGTGATTGCTCTGTTAATTTAAAGAGATAGTTCACCCAAAAATAAACATTGTCATCATTTACTCCCCCTCATGCGGTTCCAAAACTATGAGTTTCTTTCTTCTGTTCAACACAAAAAAAGATATTTTGAAGAATGTTGGTTATCAAACAGCCGATGGCAGCCGTTTAATTACCAACATTATTCAAAATATCTTCTTTTGTGTTCAACAGAAGAAAAAAATTAATAGGTTTGCAGGTGAGAAAGTGACGACAATTGAAATTTGTGTGTGAACGATCCCTTTAAGTGTGAACATGCCATCCGAACCTTGGTGTGCACCAAACAAGCGGACCAAGACCCCTGAAACGGTGGGTCTCGGTCCGCTTCCATGTGAAGGACGTGATGTCACGATGCGATTGTAAAAAGGATGGAACGCTTAAGCATACCTGGTTCTTATATGTTGGCTATTACAGTTCGGTCACCGTGCAGCAGATCTTCGTTTGTGTGCAACGGAGGAATTTCTGCCGCTCTTTTTACTCCTTTACACATTTAATACTCTTTGTGAGTCAAATATATGTCATAAAATCATTTTTTTTTGTTTTGTATCTTTACGTTCGGGGTTACAAATGAAAATGTGAACCAGGACTAAATGTTTCATTTTCTTTTTTGGTCAGGACCAAAACAACTAAGAGAACTGAACTACAAGTGTGAACAAGGGTGTCCAATCCTGCTCCTGGAGGGCCACTGTCCTGTAAAGTCTAGCTCCAACCCCAATAACACACACCTGAACCAGCTAATCAAGATCTTACTAAGGATACCAGAAACTTCCAGGCAGGTGTGTTGAGGGAAGCTGGAGCTAAACTCTGCAGGACAGTGAGCCGGTTTGGACACCCCCGTCCCTAAGGAGTAATACTGAGTTTTGTCTTTAAATATCACTAGCTGCGTTTACATGGACACTTATAATCGGAATGACGGCTCGATCCGATTGGATTGAAAGGGGTGGTTTACTCCTTTTGTAATCCGATCGACAGAACATGTAAACACTTGATCGGATTGAAAACCGAAACTGAAAGGACTTCGCATGTGCAATGACGTTGAAATAGCGTAATGACGTATGACTCACGGAACGGAACGAGCTGTTCTTCCTGTTGAATAAAGTGTCTTATAAATGAGTTTCCCGATATTCTAAAATTCTCATTTCACTCCGCGTCTGTGAAGTGGAGCAGGACAATGTCCCTCCAGTCCTTGTGTCAGATTATCATCCACGGACAACTGGTTCTGGGCGTGGGTTTTACTGCGTGATAAATATAAGCAGCACGGCACAACGGTTCATGCTCATCGTCTCCAAATTATGACCAGAGACGGATAAATATTAAGTCTGCTGTTTAAAACAAATAAAGAACCAATAGAGGAGAATAGTAATGCACGAAGAGCGGCATATTCGTGCAGCGTGCTCACGTCAAAAAAGTCAATTCCGATTTAAATCTTGTGACATATAAACGCGCACATCAACCCATTACTTTATTTATCGTTCATGTAAACACCGTGTTCGGATTCGTCAATCGGATTGATTTCATTCCGATTGAACCAAAAGGTGTCCATGTAAACGTACCTATTGTCTTGTACATTGGTACCAAAATAACTGGCAGGCAAAGGAGGAAAACCTGTTATGGCCCTCCAGGTGTGACGTCCCGTTAAACATGTCCTACATGTGTCGATCTCGTAAATCCGTAGGATAGACCTACAAGCACGTTCACCAAACCCAGCTTTTCAATTGTTCAGTAGAACGTTAGAAAGTTGGAAATGGCATAGAAAGTCCTACATTTCTTGTATCAAATCCAGACACCATCCTCCGAAACCCCTTCCCAGCTTTTCAGCCCCGCTCATTCCTCAAATATCTCAAACTTCATTGCAGCTCAAAGATCTCTTGACCGAGTTGCAAAGCAAATTCGACGGCTCGTACACAGAGGCCGTCAGGCAGAATGAGGAGTTGAATTTGGTAAGCTGTCCTCGTGGTTAAACTGAAGTAGCTTTCCCTTTCTGCTCTTGTGCTCACATGGGTGGGGGCACTTGATTCAAGAGACTGGAATTTTACGGCAAGGAGTTGCTATCTGTTATCTCTAATTTCTTAATTTATTCTGCTGTAAATTAGAATTCTGAAAGGAACCCAACAATGACACTGTCAAGCTTCAGTAATGAAAAAATGGCTTCATAAATGATTCAACAATCTCTGAAAAAAGATTAAGTCCTATCATATGAAACATTTAGAGATGACAGATACACCTTGCCAAGATTATGTGTTAATCTGTCATCTAAAACCTTACTCTGCTGTCACAGTTTGACTTACTGCCAGCTTTGCTTAAAACTTGGTCCTGCAGGCACACACACACACACACACACACATTCCTAACAGCTCAGCTCTTGTCTGTTACACACACTACTGTTCAAAAGTTTGGGGTCAGCAAGATTACCGTAAAACTTCAAATAATAGCCGAGTCCCAAATAGACGCCTGTCTCTTTTACACGCCTGGTGTGGCTGCAGGTTTGGGTAAATAAAGGCCGGTCTCAAATAGAGGCCGGGTCTGTTTTTTAGTTTCGGGTTGTATTTAATCCTCTAAAACCGTCAGATCGTCCGCTTTTTCGCGGCCGCCAAAGCAATTTTTTGTCCCTCCAAAGCTTTTTTTGATCGATGAGTGATGTAGAATAGAATGACTGCTGCGCTTGACAGGGCGCGTTACGAGCAGAGAGAGAGAGAGAGAGAGAGAGAGAGCGCCCCGGCCGCGCGCGCGCACTCTCACATCTTCAAACAACACGAGCGCTGTCTTGCTCTCTCTCCCTCGCGCATATTAATCAAAATCAATTGACGACGCGACAGTAAAAGGTTGGAAGACCGCAGTTTAACGTGGAGCATTTGGAGATTTTTATAGATTAGAGACATACACTCAATGACCAACATCTCAACACTAAATTATAAAGGCCTGACTCATATAGACGCCTGTCTCAAATACAAGCCGGTGCAATTCGACGGTTTGGGAAAATAAAAGCCCGGGCTACTATTTGAAGTTTTACGGTATTTTAATACTTCTATTCAGCAATGATGTGCATTAAATTGATCAAAAGTGACAGAAAAAACGGTTACATTTACAGAAAAATATATTTAAAGCCAGCGTTGTTCTTTTGAACTTTCTCTTCAAAGAAACCTGATAAAATATCAGTTTCCACAAAATATTAAGCAGAACTGTCTTCAACATTGATATAAGAAATGTTTCTTGAGCAGTAAATCGGCATGTTAAAATGATTTCTGAAATATCATGTGACACTGGAGTAATGAAGACTGCTGAAAATTCAATTTTAAAATATAGTAGTAATTTTAAATGTAGCAATATTTCACAAAAATATTGTTTTACTGTATTTTTGATCAAATAAATGCAGCTATGGTGAGCAAAAGTATGTGTAAAAAAACAATAAAAAATCATATCGACCGTAAACTTCTGAACGGTATGTAGTTGGGTGGGGGTTTTTTTTTTTTTGTTTTTTTTGTTGTCGTTGTTGTTTTTATTGTGTATGTTTGTCCATTTGTCTGTTCTTATTTGAACCTTTTATTCTCTCAACTAGTGTCAAATCCTCAGTGTTTGTGTTTTTTTTTACATTTTGACATCACCTGCTTCACCCATTTGTAAAGGAAGCTTACATTTACACAATTTAAATGTGCATGTCTTTGTCAGCCGACACTTGAATAAGCTATTAGAGAGTTGTAACCAAAACTTAAATACAAACATTCATGTGTTAGAGAAAAATTCAATTAGTTTCCTCACACTTTCTACACAGTTGACTATTTCTTAAAGGGATAGTTCATCCAAAAATGAAAATTCTGTCAGTAATTACTCTACCTCATGTTGTTCCAAACCCCGTTAGACTTTCGTTCATCTTCAGAACACAAATTAAGATATTTTTGATGAAATCTGAGAGCTGGCTCACTCCTTCATAGGCTGCAAGGTAATTGCATCTGCCAGCCCAGAAAGTTTGTAAAGACATCGTTAAAATAGTCCGAGTGACTACAGTGGCTCAACCTTATGTTTATCAAGCGACGAGAATACTTTTTGTGCGCAAAAACAAACAAAAATAACGACTTTATTCAACAAACTCTCCTCTCTTCCCTGCCATTCACTTTGTTGGGCTATTCACAAAGTACAGCTCTTCCGTTTTTACGGCAGAACGCTGGTTCACTATTGGCTGAGCACGATCACATGATCAAATGCATGTGTTCTGGTGCTTACGTGAATCACGTAGGAATGGAGGAGTGTTGAATTAAGTCATTATTTTTGTTTGTTTTTGTGCACAAAAAGTATTCTCATTGCTTCATAACATTAAGGTTGAACCATTGGAGTCACATGGACTATTTTAACGATGTCTTTACTGCCTTTCTGGGGCTTGACCGTGGTAATTACGTTGCAGTCTGTGGATGGTTCAGACAGCTCTTGGATTTCATCAAAAATATCTTAATTCATGTTTGGAACGACACGAGGGTGAGTAAATACTGACAGAATTTTCCTTTTTGGGTGAACTAACTCTTTAAATGGATAGTTCTCTTCAAATTTTGTCACCAATTCCAAACCTGTATAATTTTCCTTCTTCTGTGGAACACCAAAGGAGATGTTTAGCCGAATGTCCGAGCTGCTCTCTTCCATACAATGAAAGGGAATGAGGACTTTCAAGTGGATGTTTGGCCTTTTTGGCTGTCCAGCTCAAAAAGGCATCATAAAGTATCATTAAAATAGTCTGTTATATTCATGCGCTATATTCCATGTCTTCTGAAGCTGTACGATAACTTTGTATTAGGAACAAACTGAAGTTTTAGAATGGAAAAGGGTGGCTTGCTCACTTCAGGTTGGTGGGGAGATCCTTCCTCAAGTGGAGGAGTTTAAGTATCTTGGGGTTTTGTTCACGAGTGAGGGAAGGATGGAACGGGAGATTGACAGACGGATCGGTGCAGCTTCTGCAGTAATGCGGTCGATGTACCGGTCTGTTGTGGTGAAGAAGGAGCTGAGCCGTAAGGCAAAGCTCTCGATTTGCCGGTCAATCTACGTTCCTACTCTCACCTATGGTCATGAGCTTTGGGTCATGACTGAAAGGACAAGATCCCGGATACAGGCGGCCGAAATGAGCTTTCCCCCCGGAAGAGCTGGAGGAAGTGTCTAGGGAGAGGGAAGTCTGGGCATCTCTGCTTAGACTGCTGCCCCCGCGACCCGGCCCCGGATAAGCGGAAGAAGATGGATGGATGCATGGATGGATGAAGTTTTAGACTGAAAATCTTCCCTGACAACTTTCATTGAATGGAAAAGAGCAACTTGGACATTCTGCTCTAAAGATCTCTTTTTGTGTTCCACAGAAGAAAGTAACTTTTACAGGTTTTAAAAGAGTGAATAATTGATTTTTTGGTGAACTATCCCTTTACGAGCTCCATCTTTGACTTATGTCAGTGAAGTGATTTTTGACTTGGGTTTTATTCAGCTTAAGACTCAGCTGACCGAGACGTTGTGTAGGCTCGAGACGGAGGAGGCTGAGCGTCAGAAAGTGGCTGGAGACCTTTATAAGGTAAAGCTTGATGCACGAGGATCTTTCTGTCAATTAAATGGTTAAGAAGCTTGTTTGCTATCAAGTTATTTCCTTTCAGGCCCAGCTGTCTCTGGAACGGATTCAGGCGGAGATTGTTAAAGAAGCAGACCAAGCTGACCTGATAGAGACCAGCAGCCTCACGCAAACGGTGAGAACTGTGTTAGGTTTTAAATGATAAAACAATGATTACAAAACTATATACTGTTTAACGTAAAGACCACAGATTGTCTGATGTTAGTGGGTTAGGCACAGGGTTACCCTAACTATAGCCTGGTAATACCAAACTCTGCTACTTCGCTTTGCTTCGCAGACAGAGTCTGGCATGGCATAATTGAAAAGTGCGCTTGTCTGAAGTATAAAATCATTGGTTACCGTAAGCCAATCACATAACGTTTGGTTATGACGTGTGTTGTTCGCCAGCTCAGCTGCATCGAACTTCCACTGTAAAAACATGTATGATTCTGAAAACGAAACCATCGAGCGAAATACCGGAGTGAACATGGCTGACCGAGTTTTGCTGCCTCCTTAACCTGATCCTCTATGAGTGCCATAGATATAAACACTAGATGTCGCCTGACTACGGCAGTTCATTGGAACGAATGCGTCAATAGAGCCGCCATCTTGAAACAGGGGAACCCCTCATCAGCGTCAATGTAGGAAATGCGCTAACGGAAATAAAATCACCATGAATCGTCATGAATGCGATTTTCTAGTTGTTTTGGTTCGTTCCAACGGTCAGACATGTATTTATCATTGAGTCCAGAGAAATTTAAAAAAATTTACAAAATTTCACAATCTTGTAAAATGTAATCCCTTGATGTCTGTTTTTTAGATTTCGTTCGTGTGAACATCCATACGCAGCACAAAAGTCCAGCATCATCCATGAATTCAGCGTTACCTAGCTATTTCCTATGACAAGACCCCTGTTCCAAGATGGCGGCGGTTTTGACGCATGTTTAGAACCCCAAGGCGACATCTAGTGTTTATATCTATGTATGAGTGCAACCAAGGGGGACACAATCACAACTATCGCCTTGCCGGCCTTTGGCCTGCCCAGTTTCTCGCTGACGATCGGTAATAGTTGATAAATCAAACTTTTCCCAAAACCTGTCAGGAGTAGGGCCACAACATCACCTCCATTCAAAATGTTTAACAAACACTCTTTTTGTTCGGGCTTCAGTTTGCAAATGCCGGGAATATTCTCCACAACAGGGCGACTTGCATCCCGTGTCTCCATATCCGCGGTCGTTTTCGATTTCCCTAACCTAAAATACAATCTTAAACTCTGTGCTTAGCGTCTACGTCACGGCTCTCAGCCCGCCCTCTGTTCGTTGATTGGCCGGCTGTTTTCAGGCCGGAGGAAAACTGAGAGACATGTCGATGTCTCAGACGGAGTACAGAAGCGAACTGAAATAGATCGGAAGTATGAAGTCTGACGTAGTCAGGCTACCCTAACTATGGCAATGTGATGAACTACACCTGTGGTTACTTTACCAGGACACCTGTGTGAAAAGTTGAGGAGAACAGACTTCATAGTTCATTTTAAGAATATAATAGCTGTATATGGAAAGTATTTGTATAAAAAATTAAGTTTATTTAAACCTGGGAAAAGACAGGTATTTAAACCTGAAATTAAATTAAATTGAGAAAAATATATAAAAAAAAAATATATATATATATATAGCAAATTACTGTTGCCATCTTCGAGTATCAGTGAATACAGCAGAACTGTACATTGATTAGTTTATTGCAAAATGAATGAGAAAAGTGAAGTTAGATCTGAATAAAAATCTGATTTGATCTTATGTATTTTGAAAGCGTGGTCATTGTGAAATTTCAAAAATGTCTGCCTGACTTTTTTTTAACATGTTATTAGGAGGAGCTTGACCGTAAGGAGAAGATGACTGCAGGGTTGAATCAGACAGTACAGGAACTACAGGAACTACTCCAGTCTGTCAACAGACAGCTTACCAAGGGACATGAAAGGGTAGGGTCTTTAAAAATATATATTATTACATATATAAATGACTGACCATAAACCGTTGGTTTTCATTAATGAGCACAAAAAAACATAAACGCTCAATGGACTTAAAGGCACACTGTGACATTTGGCCCTCTAGCTGTTAAACAAAACTGCATGCATTTTGCAGAAGAACATTGTTTAGGTTGTGCTTCGGCTCTGCGTGACTTTGCAGATGAATATGGTTCTTTCTCATAACTAAAAAAAGAGAGGGAGAGAGATTATCCTACTGCTCATAAAACATTCACTAGGCTTAAGAGATATAACCAGTTTAGATGGAGAGGATCTCAAGCTGACTAGCTGAAGACATTACTGTAGCTTTACCCATTAATAAACACTTGAAACTAAATTCCAGCACAACCATAATGAAATGAACCTTCACAATAGATAATGATTTACAATGATCTCTATTAGAGAGGTACATGTGGCTCTTTATCAGTTCAATAAAACACTGTACTCACCTGTTAAGTAATAAAAACACCATCTCTGAAAAGCAAAGTTGATGTTGATTACGAGGTCTGTCACATTCTTTTTTTCCACATAGTTAAAATATATCATAATAATTTGAACTGTATTCTAGTCTTGTGCCTCTCAGATCAATTCACTGTAGTTAAATAACATAAAATGTGTAATATTGGTATGTTGTAATTGAAAACATTTTACACTTGGCTTTTTCTGTGTTATTACATACTATATAAAAACTTTATTTTATTTTGTGGCATACAACATTAAATAAACATTTACACAAATGACAGAAAATGAATTTATCATCTGATTACTGTAAATTCAGTGAGCATTTCTCTGATTCTGATTCTCTTTTTCTTTCAGGATGATCAGGTGGATAAATTATACTCTAATTATAAACTGTAATGAAATGGAGGAAGGCTTCGGTGTGCTCTCATAAAGCCACATGACATCAAACCAGAGTAACCCACCGTCAGATTCCAGCCCTGTTTACTACACCTGATCTACTGCGTGATCTCCAGTTAAAGCAACCCACAATCCTTACACACTCCAACCTGGGGTCCCGTTCTCCCAAAAGGTGCTGACGGACCCTGACGACCTGCACTCAGTGAACCGGATCCTTTCTCATGCTGTGTCGACTCCTCTACCATGGCATTCCTCATATTCAGTAGACTTAAAGAATAAAAGCATCCGATAGACGAGACTGTTAGACTCGTTGATGTTTCATTTGACCCTTTTCCAGTCCGAATACTTTGAATACTACTTTTTGTTAGCTCTCTTTGACCAGAGAGTTTTTTTATCCTTTCGTATAAAGAACATTGAGGATATTTGTGTTGTTTTAAATATAAAAGATAACTGTTAGGATCTACTGACTTTCACTATGTGTTTTCAGCTCTTGTTTTGAAACCCTAAACTCAGAGGCACATGCAAGAGATCCGTTTAAACCAATAAATGCTTTTCCTGACTAATTGTGCTGAATTTAGTATTTGTTTTCCTGGGGGGCTGTTGTGATGAGGGGCATCTAATGGTATCAATGGTAAAAGACGGGTTAACGTGCTGCTCAGACAGAGGCATCCTCCTCATCTGTTTTCATCACACTCTATACTGTTGCTAATTTCATTAACACTGATATTTCCTTTTTTGTAAAACAGGTGACCAGTAATAAAAGGGATGCTTGTTTTAAAAATGCAGTGTGTGTTTTGTATTGTGATGACACAAAGAGTCTTATCTTGGAAAGCTACAATTTTAGGCGGAAAGCAACAAAGAAACTAAAATGTTTATTTCAAACCAGGCTAACATCACTTACACATTTGGGTGCATTTGAATCATTTTAATATAGATAGTTTGGATGTATTTTTGCTCCTATGGTATATAGTTTTAAAACAAAATAAATATTATTAAACATTACTGTTCAAAAGTTTGGGATTGAAGTGTCTTCTCCTCACTAAGGCTGTGTTTATTTAATTAAAAATACAGTAAAAAAACGTAATATTGTGAATATCTTTTTCTAATTTAATATAATTTAAAGCTGAATTTTCAGCATCATTACTCCAGTCTTCAGTGTCACATGATCCTTCAGAGTCACATGATCCTTCAGAAATCATTCTAATATGCTGATTTGAAACATTTATTATCAATGTTGAATTGTTACATTTTTTAGGATTCTTTGATGAATTGAAAATTCACCAGAAAAGCATTTATTTAAAGTATAATTTTCTAACCATGTAAGTCTTTACTGTCACTTTTTATCAATTTAATGCATCCTTGTGTATTTTTTTATTTATTTACAAAAAACATCTTGCTTACAAACCTCTGAACACTAGTGTATATATTTATAATATAGTTATATTCCCCCTTCCATGTAAAGCGCTATATAAATGTAATGAATTATTATTATAGTTTTGATTTTATGTTTAGTTTTGAGAAAATGAGCATGTAATGACTCGTACACTACAGCAGGGGGCGGTAATCTTTAAATAAATGCCTTATTAGTAATCCATCATTTGGACGGGATCTTGCAAAAGAACACTGTTTCATAATAGGTCTGATTGCAAGAGTATTTATCATGATGAACATTTGCTCATTCTCTGTGAAAGACGAAAACAGAGCTATAGTGGTTGAATCAGACTATTACAACAAAGGAATGTAGTTATTTTAATTAGCAATTATTCAGTCACCCTCATAACACACCAAAAGATGTATTTCTTCCTATGGAACACAAAATGAGTCATCTATTAGAATGTACGAGCTGCTCTTTTATGAAAGAAGCTGGCGACCGATAGAATCGTGAGAGGGAAATTAGATGGGGTTTTTTAGGAGTACTGTCCCTTTAAATTAATCACGTGTGCTTAATGTTCTTCGAATTCAAAGTACATCACACATTTTCACTTTCCTTTGTTTTTCTCCGATCCCACGTGGATATAATGATTTAGACTTTATTGTTGGGTAAAGAACAAGTTAAAGGATAACAACAAGACTTTTGTGTGGCTCTGAGGTCAGCAGACTCGCTAGCCGTGTAATCAGCACATTCCACCCTCCTGTATCACACTGCTATCAGCTGATCCCAGACCTGCCTCTGTCCGTGGCATGATAACTCTGGTCATTTTACCATCAATTAAGGCCTTTACACTGGCATGGAGGTAAGGAACCGGAACATGTAGTGAATACAGAAAGTGTGTGTGTGGACTTACCTTAGCGGCAGTCATTTCTGAGAGAGCAAGTCGCATGAAACGAAAGTTTCGATAGTATTTTCTTCCGTATTGTGAGATATACAAACACAAAAAATGTAGGTATTTGCTGTGATGTCATGTGAGTGACAGGTTGTCCAACACGTCCTCCTCAGAGAAGAGAAGGGATGTTGCTGCAGGAGGGAGGGGAAATTATTTTGATTAAAGGTGCAGTAAGCGATTTCTGAAAAACGCTATAGACCTTATTCACAGCAGCGCCATTTTTTATTTTTAATGGGAATGAAAGCGAGACTGTGAGGGACAGACATGCATCTCTTCAATGGGTTGTACTGTTATTTAATGTGTTTTTGGATTGTTCTGCTCCAGGGGCGTCGTCAGCCGATTTTGCCGGGGCTTCAGCCCCGAATGTTTTGAGTGCAGCCCCGAATGTATTTTGAAAAGTCGACTGACAAATATGAAACCGGACAATAGCCTTTGTAAACCCCCGAAATCATAAGTTGCCTTATTTCATTGTGCTTTGGCTTTGCTGCTGTCTCTGACTGATGATTGTTGAAATATTTGTCTCTCACACAGAGACGCACCACGTGAGTGATTTCAGCCTATAGGCTACTAGAATATCTCCAGGATCTGCGCGCAACAGCAAACAATCTCACAGTAATTAAAAAATATATATATATAAATAACGCAGTCAGCACCGCCGCACAGTCCTCTGTCAGACCAGATGTTGTCAGGCTATATGTCAGTAAAACTCAGAAAAACGAACTTTCCTCTCGTGTCAGCCGTGTGCTCGCGGCGCGCACTCTTCAATATCACGCGCAAATGCGGCGGGCCCTGTATCACGCAAAAGAAACTACGAGCATGTACCGTCGTGTTCTGTCGTCAGTTAAGTATTGAAATAACCAAAAGGGAGATTAAAGCTGCGTCAAAACTCCTGTCGGGGCTTTTGTATTCCTTTGTAGGCTACATAAATGTTACACATTTTGGCTAATTTTTCATTAATATTCTAACATTTAATCAATATTGCAAACAAAGTCATCAAAACTTACTTGTGTCATACTGTTTTTTAATTTTGTGACCGAAAATGTGAAAAATACACTAGCCTAAATGATCGTTCATGACATTCTTTTAAGTATAACCCAATTTGTCTAGATCTGTAATATTATTTCCTTTGTATAATTAGCTTGTCTTTGTTTTAAATTATGTTGTATTTTTATTGTTAACTGCTGCGCAGTCATGTGATTTAGTCAGCTTGATTAACATTATTACAATGTATTCCACAGATGTTCTTTGCTAATTACAGAAACTATAAGCACAATTCATAAGTATAAATATATATTTATAAAATTTATAAGTATATATACTATATATATTTGTATGGTCCTCGAATGTGTTCGAATTTTTCACCAGTATCAGCCTTTTCACCGTTTGTTTCACTCCGCTTGTTTGCCCAACTTGCATCATTAAGCAAGTAGGTGGCGACAAGTGACTGTCTTAATGAGTGAACAATTGAACTTTAATTGAACTGATTAGTGCCAAAAACAGTGATTAACTTAAGAAAGAAACAAGTTGCTGAAACCAATCTTTAATGCTAATATATAAATTGCTCATTTACCTCTGGACACAAAAAGATTGCACTGGTGTTTGATTGAAATAATGTAACATCTATGCAAAATAATCCTTGAAAGATTTCTCATTTAAGGCCATTCCTGTTTGGAATATGTGATTGTGTATTGTCAACAATAAGCAGAAATCTTCTGCATTTCCAAGTGTGGACTGTGGATCATTCATTTCAACATTTATCCTCATTCTCATATTTAAGAATCTGTTATCTGCTTGACAAATCATTTATGCTACTGCCTACTGACATTTAAAGCTATTGTCATCCAATTTTTTTTTACCTTCAAGCACCTTAAAATGCACACATGTAGGTCTGAGAAATCCAAATTTTCAATGTGCGTGACTGTGTGGTATTGTGGGCTGGTGTGGCTAGTGCCAGGGATGGATTTTTTTAACCAGTCTGCCCCCTGCATATAGGCCTGCAATATACATTATTCTCTGTATCGAATCATGTTATCTTATTACCCACCCCAGCCCCTGATGTTTCGGGTTCAGCCCCTGATGTTTTTAAAACCTAGAAACGCCCCTGTTCTGCTCATGAAACACTGGAAAAATATCTTTCCAAAAAATTTCAGTTGACAAAAAACTTCCGACAATGTAAGCTGTGGAAAATTGTAAGTAGGAGCTTTATACAGCTTTGTATAGTGGATGCCATTGGAAACACGGCAAGTCTATCCCTCACAGCCTTGCTTTCATACTGTCATGGCGCTGCTCTGAATAAGGTCTATTGAAAAGTAGATCAGATCAAGCGCCAAAACACACTTGTAGCCAATCAGCAAGGGCTGTATAGACTCATGATGCGGGAGGAGAGAGAGCAACTATATAGAAAAAGAGAGATATGGCAGAGAAAATACAAAAGAGGAAAATTCCTGGGGAATAACTTTAGAAATATGGGTTACGATCAGGCAAGACCTGCGTTAATATCGGAGAAGCTTCCCAGTGCTGGAGAGACTTAAGGGGGAAGGCCTGAAAACGGATGCCGAGGTTGCTTTATTGCTTCTCGATACACGAGTAACGTTGGTTTTGCTGTTTTACAGAACTAAGATATGCTGTATTTTGCTTGAATATACTTGCGTCTCATCTTCGCTTGTTTGTAAATTGCATTATTTTTATTATTATAAGCCTGTAACGTTTAAAGAACCTCCACCACCGGTTTCAAGCATCGGCTCCCAAAGTGTGTCCGAAAAGTGAGACAACATACTCCAAATAGAGGGAGGGCATTAACGTCACTTCCCCGCCGGAACACACCCCCCTCAGCCGGACTGAGTGGCAGAAGAGCTGCTGCGTGACAGTTAATAGGGGAAACTGCGAAAACGCGAGTAAAACAAACTATTATCAGTTTAAACTAAAAGTTGGACTCGATATAGTGTTCCTTACAACTTATCAAAGATCCAGTGATCCATGGATATTGACATGCCGCCAGGAATCGTGTTTCCTGACATTTATATGTGCCTGATTTCGACGCCGGGGAAATAAATGAAGAAAATTTGCCTGTAAACGTTTTATATAAATACAATATAGATAGGTCTAAATCCGAGTGATCACTTACATTAATGTTATACTGTATATCATCATTTTGTCCAGCCCTAAAACTTGTATAGTTTTTTGTCAGTGTTTATTTAAAAACATCCAATTATGCAGAATATAGTTTTGTTCTGTAGCTTTTTGCAGTCTGTAAAAATATACAGTACCTCAGATTTCTGGTCAAATCTAGTTGTACAGTCAATCGCAAAGCTCTTTCCCGTTTTAGATGTGTTTTGTGTGTTTTTCACGGCATTCACGCTGAAAACAAATGTCGCCGCTCAGTCTTTTAGCCACTTGTGGGCGCGACCGCATTCACTCCGGCCGACGGTGACGTCATGCGCATACCCTCTATACTGTATATGTTTTTTCGTTTGGTTCTCGTTTTAGTGATCACAATATAACCCCTTAATCTGGTCACATTTGTAATATATTAGCTAGCCTACTTGGACTATCGTGTTACGTAGGGAGATGTTCAAGAAAACGGTGTTTGTTTTTGGGGTGAAAGAGATGACGGCCATCGAAGGAGTAGAGGAGCTAAATAACAATTAGACATTCAACCTGAATTATCATAGTAATACAAATTGCTTTTACTTATTGATGAGATCATCCCCTCGGGTGGCACATCGGCAGACTCCGCTGTCGTCGGTGTCTGTGAATGTGGCGGCGGATGCATCAAAACAGGGGTGTGAACCTTTTAAATAAGGGCGTGTTTGTTTTGGTGATTTCAAATGTATCAACAGCGTTTACCAGAAATCTCTTACTGCACCTTCAAAGATTAAAGGCACATGATTTTTTTAAAGCAATATTCCATAAAAAAAGAATTGTCTATTTTGATTTCATGGAGACTTTAATGCTACAGCTACACCAAACAATGACAGGATATTCCAAAGCAATTTTTAAAATGTGGGTCACAAAGAGGAACTAAAGGGTATAAGTATAAGAATGGTGGTGCATAACTTGTCAAATTAAAAGATCAAGTTTGATGGTGGGCATTTTCATGGCAATTTCTGACATGAAGCACCACAAGAAGTGTTTCCTGGCACTCCTAGCTCTGCACATACAAAGAAATATCCTGTATATGAAGATTACAAATCTAGAAAAAAATCCCTATCATATCAAATTTGTCCATTAGCGTTTATTTATTTTATTTTTACTGTTCATTTTTGTTATTTACTTTTGATCATTACTGTAATGAGTTTTATTTCTGTATGTATTTTCTTTGTGTATTTTTGATTTTATATTATTTATTTATTATTATTGTAAATCTTTTTCTTTCTTCTCCCTATTGTTGATTGTTATTCTGTTATTCTGCGATCTGTAGTCGGTTTTACAGGCCAGACAGCAACATAATAATAATAATAACTTTATTTTATATAGTGCCTTTAAAAGTAGCATTCTCAAAGCACTTTACATAAAAATAATGAAATTAGAAAGATACACACAACAGTCAGTTTAGTAAAAACTAAACAAGCATTAAAAATAGAAGGCCGATACAATAACAAACACAGCAATCACACGAAACACATAAAAGCCACCCGAAAAAAGTAAGTTTTAAGGGACGATTTAAAAACTCTAAGGGATTCTGCATTCCTAATCTCAGAGGGCAGGGAATTCCACAATTTAGGAGCCAAAGAAGAAAAAGCCCGATCACCCATAGTTTTTAGCCGTGTTGTTTGGACAGTTAAAAGACCAGCTTCAGAAGAGCGTAGAGCACGTGTAGGGGTGTATGGGATTAAGAGCTCACACAAATATTGAGGGGCCAAGTTATTCAAGGCCTTATAGGTGAGCATGAGAATTTTAAAATCAATACGAAAACTAACAGGAAGCCAGTGCAATTTTTCCAGGATTGGTGTAATGTGCTCCCTTGCACTGGTCCCAGTCAGAACCCTAGCAGCCGAATTTTGTACCAACTGTAATTTACTCAGGGTAGCTTTAGAAACCCCAGCCAGCAGAGCATTACAATAATCAAACATAGTGTCGGGTATCTAGTATCGGGGCTGACATTAGAAATGACTCTTAAGAGTCGGTTCTTTTAAAGAATCGTTAAAAAGATTCACGAACTCAGGAGTATACGTCTGAAGGGTTGGCGCTTTTGTTGTATATTATTTCCATAATAGGCCAAAGGTCACTTTTAAAAAGTATGCTAAAGTGTACTTCTTTTTCACAAGGGTTTATAGCCTATACTGCAGATATAGTGTATGGAAATATATTCCATAGCCATTGATCATCAGAGGCTGCTAAACAGGGTTTTCCTACTTTAGGTGTCCATGTTGGAAGTGGTGTAAAATATCACATGAACGCAGAGCGTGACATTACTCCTGTGACCCGAAGCAATAACTTACACGAGTCAACGTCCTCAAAGATCTTTATGAAGCGCTCAGTCTCATAGACATACACAGGTTGAGTAATAACAACATTATTAATTTACTTTGCTGTTGTAGAAACTCATTGTGAGTCATACAAATTCTTTTGAACTAAATGTAACTGGTAACAATGTGATATGGGATCTATGTCTTAGGGCACTAACAACACAGCATAACAACACCCTGACAACCACCCACAAAATAACCTACTGTAGCATTGCAATATTTTCTTTAGATCTTCCTGAGTTATATTTATGTTTCATGTGTTCATATGAATTGAAAAGAAATTATGATTCGGGCCAGATCTAAGTTGCGCAATCATTCTCTCTCTGGTTATGCGTCATGCTTACTAATTTCTCCTTTGTAGGCTACATGCCGTTATATTGTCATAGTACAAAAATCGAAACCAGACATGCCGTTCAGGAGCAGCAGCTCTTTGCATCTGCTACCCATCAAGATGGAATGAGCGACCAAGCCTTTGATCCTTCATCCAGGCGCGTGTGGAGGGGTGTACGGGTTAACTGTAATTCATAAAAAACCTGCCTATATACGCAACACACGTGTGGTCATAGGACGCTGTCAGCAAGTGGGAGCAATTGAGAAATATTTAAGTAATTGACACGGCATTGTTATTCATCAACATACCAAGTAGAAAGTTTCTTGTTTTTTTTTTTTACTCAGAAGTGGCATTAATGTAAGAACTTTAGAAGCACATTTTTGGACACGCCCGTCGTGCAACTAACAGATTAAAAGCAGATTACAAGAACTGGAATGTTCTAAATAGATGTTTAATTAAAATTCTCTCAAAATGAATCTGATGTATTTTTTTTAAATAGCCTCTGAGTGTTGATATCTGGTTTATAAGTTTGTTTATTAGTGGGAGGTAATGTGGAAAAGTTCTTTAGACAATTGAGAACATTTTAAAATATACACTGCCTGTTAACTCATGCTGTTTCTTTCTTTTTTTTCTTCAACTTTCTCTTTATTGCTTTTTAAGGAGAGAGACAGAACTGAATTCAAAACGCATGCATACAACATTGCAAAAACATCTTCTCACTTTATCTTTGTTTAAGAATATCTTACCCAATATCCCTCAAAAAAACAGAACAGGGTGTCAAAAGAGCCTTTGTTTCTGATTGACGAAATATTAGATGAGAGCAATGCTATATCACTTTTAAAATAATCAATGAAATATCTCCAAGTGTCATAGAACTTATAAACTTTATCCTTCATTGCAAATGCAAACCTATTTTTTTCCAACTGGAGATATTGCATAACATCTCTTAACCAAACAAAATGAGTCAGTGCTTTTTTTTTTGTTTCCAATTAAGAAGGACCAGTCTTCATGCAAGAAGCATAATACAATCACAGAAGGTTGATTTTTTTAATATCGTTATGTTATCATCCTTTACTCCAAAGAGAGCCAGGACTGGATCGGGATCTAAAGGTCTTCCCATAATGCTTGAAAATTTTTAGTTAAGTATTTATTTTAGGACATTTTTCTAAAACATATGTGCCATTGAGGCTCCAGTCCACACAGGTTGAGTCCACAGATGAAAACATCTTTAAACTTTTCCTTTACTCTTACTGTTTGTAATGGTGCTAAATAAACATTTGACCTGGGGCCTGTCCCATGAAGCCACTTTAGGTGGCTAGCCAGGTATGTTTCAGTTTAGTTTAACAGTGTTCATGGCCATAGTAACTTGTTTCATAGCTTGTTATGTTTCGGGTAAAAGATCTCAAACTGAAATTCAGCCAATCAGCTGAGCAATGTGTAACATGTCTGACACAATCAAGTCACTCCCCCTGAATATGAAGTAGGCTATATAAATTAATTTACGCAGCAAAAAGATAATACCTTGCTATATCAGTTATACAGTTTCTCTGTTTCAAGGCATATGATTGGCTTTTTGCTACTGATGTCACACTTACACGCGCACGCGCTCCATGACCTCAGGATCAAAGCCTGAGTTGACAGAGACATCGGCGTTGATCGGCGTCATGGGACCAGCAAAGCCTGATCGGACTGGTTTTGTTTTGTCAACTCAAAACTAATCCAGTAACCCTGAGTTTGTTCAACTACTATCATGGTACGGGCCCTAAAACAAATAAATAAAAACATACATACATACATTCATAAACTATATATTGAAAAAAGAAGACAATTTTTAACCTATGTTTTGCTTCATTATTTTCAATAATGCATCACTCATTATTGCATCACTTTGCCCTCATTCCCATTTTTACTGTAATGCGGATATGCGACTTATTGAAGTTTTTCTGTTGTAGTTCCCATTATTCATTCACATTTACATCATCATTAATGCAGTACGACAAATACTGTCATACGTGACGGTTTATATATTACAGTATAAGTAGGCTTCATTCTTTTTATTTTTTGTGAAATTCACCAATATAATATTTTTTTTTCATTTTTTTAAGGACGAGGGAAGTGAAACCCTCGCCAAAAACCCAATTGCTCAGGACAGACTGTGGTGACAGTGCGGGCTAATTACAATACTTTACAAACGTGTGGAGGTAACACATTCAGCAGGAGCGTGTGAAAGACTGACCAGCCGTCAAAGTATACGTGGAGGAGTGCGGATCGGAAGGGTTGGCCAAAAGTACACAAGTGGAGCCCCGCTGGGATCAAGAAGAAACTATTTCAGCCTTCAATTATCCAGAGAAGTGAAATGACAACATTCACTCCAATGAGAACATACAGTCTGATTTGTCCGTGGAAAAATAGACCTTTATGTAATAAACTTTTACTAAACTTTCTTTCAATGGGCCAAAATGAGTCACCATGAAATCAAAATGGACGATTCTTGTTTTTTTTTTATGGAATATTGTAGTATTTATTATAAACGATTTATCCATGCAGATAATTTTTTTTTTTATTCATGTGCTTTTAATCTTTCAAAATAATCAAAATAACATCCTCTCCCTCTTGCAGCAACATCTCTTCTCTTCTCTGATGATGTGTTTACTGGCGTGAGGGCGGGATCAACCTGTCACTCACATGAGATCCACCAATAGCAAACCACAACCATTCAATTAATTCTCGATAGGCAAAATCAAGTCCCGCCCTACATTTTTTCTTATTCAAAAAGCCGTTTCACTCAGATATACGTCTTAATAGGGAAGAAAATCACAACTTCCTTTTCATGCCGACTTTAAAACATTTTTTTGCCACAAATTATTATTCTGTCATCTTTACTCAACCTCACATCTCATTTGTTGTTCCATGCAAGAAAGTAAGTCATACAAGTTTGCAAAGGACATGAGAGTGAGTAAATGATACCAGAATTTTCCTTTTTGGGTGAACAAATCCTTTAAGCAGAAAAATAAATCAACAATCCTAATTATCCAACTTAAACAGAATCTGAGTGCTGCTGGGGAGGCATGTATAAGAAAAGCAAACTCCCAGCAAATGGCCCATTCATGTGGACTGAGCTGTTAGAACAGCATGATGTCTGTGAGGGAAGTGATGGCATTTAACACGCTCATGGTTTACAGCAGAGTAAGTCAACAGTTTATATTCTCAGGCCTAGTTTACATAGTTATCGCTGCTGATCATTTGTTCACAAAAAAAATCCATCCAGAATACCTAAAAGAATATAAAAAAAATTAAATGACAGAAGCTTAAAGATCACTGCAAATTGTGTGTAAATGTAAATTAAAGTATTAGTTTGAAAGATAGTCAGATTTTTTCCCCCAAACAATTAAAGTCAAATGGGTCTAAAGTTGTGTGGACTACAATGTTCTTCAAAATATCTTCTTTTGTGTTCTGCAAGAAAAAAGAAAGTTATACAACTTTAAAGTGACACAGAGTAGATTTTTCATTTTTAGGTGAACTGTCCCTTTATGATTCACTTCATTCACTGTAAAAAAAATATGATCAATAAGTTTTGACAACATATGTTTTTACATTGCTTTAACTCATCAAAATAATTTAAGCAATTATTAATTGTTTTTATAGATTATACATTTACATTTATTCATTTAGCAGACGCTTTTATCCAAAGCGACTTACAAATGAGAACAATAGAAGCAGTTAAAAAAACAGTAGCTTTGCTTGCAGATTGCATATTGTTATGTAATTATACAAGCATACCAATAATAACAATATGCAATTATACAAGATTTAACTAATTTTTCAAGTCGTTTTCAAGTTAAATGTACTTAAAAATGTAAGGCATGCAGCAACTTTTTTTTTACAGTGTCGTGGAGGTTGTTTTAAATCAGAGCATGGAAACACATTTATTTGATTACTGATATGCAGGTTACTGTTATTAGGAGTGACAGTTAAAAAATTAAAATGTAAATCATTTGTTTCAAATTGATATAATTATTATGGAAAATACATTATTAAAATCGTTGGATTATAATAATTATAATTATATTATGAAACTGGATAAGGTTAAAATGAAAAACTGCTTATAATTTAGTGTATCACTTTAAATATGTCTAACTTTCAGTCTTTGTTTACATAATTGAAGGTGCCGCCTCAGACCGCCGTTGTGTTGGATTGTGCCGTTATAGGGGGCGCGTTTTTTTTTATTAAAAGGTGAAATATCTCAGGATCAAACTTTCCATAACAGTTTATGTAAACGGAACACAGGCCTCAAAAGTATGTAAGCATACACTGATCGACGATGACTCTGTTAGAATATTCACTTTAATCGTTGGAAAGTTTCTTTCCACTCTCCCCCGCGTAAAGTCGTTATAAGTGAATGGTACGGTCCACCCCCTACGAGTACTGTTTTTCTTTCAGCGGAGCGGATGGAAGCATTAAGTTATTCGCTCTTCCAATGACGAAATGTCTCCGAGACTCAAGGCTTTAATTTTAAAATTTCTGTCGGATGTACGATTTAATTGATTATTTTTCCTCGGAAAAGTACAACGCAAGATTGGGAGCAGGTAAATGGGTAATATGGCAGTTAGGAGCGTCCTTTGAAGTCTTTTCCCGTTTCGTCGCTGGATTGATCGTGTAATTTAGTGAGGGGCGCTGTGTTGTTTGAAAAGCCTCATGTTTTCAACGGGTCAAGAGGAGCACTGTGCGCCCACCAAAGAGCCAGTGAAGTACGGCGAACTGGTGGTTTTGGGGTGAGTCCATACGCGCAGCTTTTTTTCCCTCATAATGTATCCAATATTGACAAGTTCACCCGACTTTAGCTGTATTATTTGCTGTTTCCAAGTTACATACTTTCACTTACCGTAGATACTCTCACAACAGGGCTCTCCAGAAACTCTTTGGCATATTTTTTTGAGCCGCTATTTAGTGGATAACCGCTTTTTTAGAGAGTACGGAAATAGTTTGTTTACACACTTGATATTGGTGTGCTGTGCGCGAGACCTCCCAGCTCCTAAAATTCACGCGCTCACGTTACTGCACAAATGAAACACGTGCGGTCTAGCGAGCGCTGTCTGTAAGCTTACGGGAGCTAGATAAATAAACACATTTAGGCTATCATTATTTTTATGCACGAAAGCCGCCATCTAAACTGATCTTGTCGATGATGCAGAAACACAGTTATTGACTATGATGTGCATTTTACTCCATCGTGGATGCTTTGGGGGGGGAGTTGGTTTAATTCTAGACACTTATTGTAGCCCCAGTGTTCGGCTCTTGATGGGACTTTCTCATGGTGCTCGTTCATCATCTGTACGGGAAGTCATAACAAGATGAAGGGCGGTGGAGGAATTCGGAAGCAGCCCACTAAAGTTATTGGTCCCCCCTCCTTGTCTGTGACTGAGCAAAGAGCCTGTCTCTGTTTTACAATACCCCCTCTTAGCTCTGCTGGGTTGTAAATCACAAATGTTCAGTGATCTTCTAGAGCTGGGGATTTCAAACCATTCCTGGAGCTCTGCATATGATGGATGTCTGCATCATTAGTTCATTAGAAGATGCTCTGTGTGTTGATCTGGATGCGTCACATAATAAAAGATGTTTAACTTCAAGGATCTCAGGTGGACTATAAAAGATTTCGTGGTTAGTGTAACTGAAAAGGGATTTTAAACCTATACCTAAAGCCTGTATCATTTAATACGCAAATTTCGAAGGCCTCTAAATTATCAACACAATCTAAACTTTGCTGAAAAACCTGTTGTACACAATGGTTGATGCTTTATACTTTTTAGGAAGTAAAACATATTTTAGTATTATTTTAAAACGACTCCCTTTAGGTCGTGGTTCACCTTTTGCTTGGAAATATTTAGGTTTTTTAGAAACTAAATGTAAGAATAACTTTATTTTGTTAGTAATATTTCAAGATGTGAACACTTACTGGACTGAAGCAACTTAGATTTACTTGATTATCCACACTGCACTTTTTTTTTGTGTGGAAATATTTAAAAATTGTATTATTAAATGACATGAAATTTGTGTACATCTCTCAATATATGTTTTGCCCCTCACAATAAAAACAGCAGAGTTTTGATAATAAAACTAAGCATTTAAATTATATTATTGCGAGGCTATAGGCCGTTTCTCAATATGCATTCTTAAGCAATCTTGCGTCCTTGTTTTCTTGTACTACGTCATCAACTGTTCAATTACAATACCCAAGAACGCAAGTGCAGAGGACGCATGAAAGCACCCGGATGTGTTCTTGATATCGAGAATGGAGACTTCCATTAGAAATCCGTTAGAAATCCCAGAAGACGCTGTGGTTGGAGGCCTGTGATTACTTAAATGGTTCGTTCACCCCAAAATAAAATTGTCATCAATTACTCACCCTCATGTCATTCCATAATCCATACCCATAAGACTTTTCATCTTTCATCAAATGAAGATCTTTTTGATGAAATATGAGAGCTTTCTGTCCCTCCATTGACAGCTACATCAAGAGATCATCAAGAGACAGTTCATCAAGAGATCGTAAAACTAATACATATGAATTGAGCGGTTTAGTCCAAAATCTTCTAGAGGCACGATAATTTTTATATGATGAACCGATTGAATTTAGGCTTTTATTCACATATAAACATTCATCAATTCGCACATCAGTTGTGGTAAACGGAAGCTCAAGCATGTTCGCTTGACGTGTGAGAACCAATGAGGTTCATTCTCGTGTTACGCAGCACGTTTGAGCTTCCGTGTCGAGCACTTCGGTTGAGCTTGTTTGTCCGCTGATAAGTGTTTATATGTGAATTAAAGCCTAAATTAAATATTTTAAGTGGTAGTTGTGGAACTGTTTATGGAGGGACCGAAATCTCTGTCTTGCAGGTTTGGAACAACATGACGGTGAGTAATTAATGGCAGAATTTTCATTTTTTGGTGAACTATCTCTTTAAGAGATTGCCGATGCAAGCTAGCAAATGCGTGACGGCTCATGAAAATAAACCTTTGTCTGTTTGTTTTGCTTTTAATGAAGTGACCTAAAGAAAGCCTGCAGTATTTTTATTGGCATATTAAAAAATCTTAACATTGACAAAAGCATAGGTAACATTAAACATACGGATTTTTACAATTAAACACAGAAAAATAAAATATGAAAATAATCCCTGTAATAATGCGAAAGAAATGTTTCGGGTTAACATTTGTGATGTTATTGTGCATTGGACGCTACTTATAATTTGCTGGGAAGGTCAGTTGAGTAACAAGATCGCACATCTCAACTCTCACAAAGATGTGTCCTTCCGAGTTCGTTCTTTCAAGATCACCTGACAAGTTTTCCATGAGAACGCAAGTCCGTTCTTTGAGTTCTTGGAATTGAGAAACGGCCATAAAGTGACAACTGATGTTTAGACCATACATTTTATGCAAGTAGTCAGGTATACTGTTATAATTACAAGCTATCAGATTTCATCTTACTTTTTGGCCATACAAATATCAGCAACTACTCAAATTGCACATTTTTACTCAGTTTGGGCCTCAAATTAGCCCCCCCCCCCCTTGAGCATAAGCTCCATATTCTCACTTTATTATTCTATAATATGAGCCCTAAAAGCCTGATGTATAAAATTATATTCAACAAAAAAACATAATTTATTTTAGAGGTTTCAAACATTTTCTCTGAAGGTTCAATATACTGTTCCATTAATTTTTTTTTAAACTTATGTTCAGACTTTTACTATAGCATTGAGACTAATAGTGGTTTTTGATTAGATTAAATTAAGAAGGTCTGTGGTTATTAATATTCACATCCTAATGGTTGTCGGAGTCTTTATGCAACTTGCGTTTTTACAAAATAAACAAAATAAAAAGGGTCTTTTCAAGCATTACATTTAATGAGAGAGCCTAATTCTCAGAGTGCTACTACAGTTTTTATGTCTTTATGCAGAATATAATTTCATAGTCAAATATGACCCTGACATGACCGCTTATAAGAGAATAACATGCCCTTCAAGTGGAGTCGGAAATATCATAATTGCGAGTTTGTGAATGACCAGGGGCCTCATTTATAAAACTGTGCGTAGAATCCTTACTAAAAGTGTACGTGTGCCCGAAAGCCAAAAATGTCGTACGCAAAAAAATATTCAGACCTCTAAAACCGTGCGTACGCCAGAACCTGCGCAGAATTCACTTTATAAATCCCAGTCAGCGGAAGATTGTGCGCACATGCGTCTCCACCCCGAAATAACCATATATGGAGATTATAACGCCTAGTTTTACTATGCATATCCTCATCTGCATATCATTTATGATTATTCATCCACATGATAACATGTTTAACGGTACAAGATATTAGGAAAATATTAAATACGGATGTGCCGACCGTCACATTACATTAATAAAAATCATTTAGTAGCCCATCCTTCCCTTGTTTTTTAAATAAATAAAATAAAATAGTGCAAAATGCATTTCAGAGAAAGTTTTTCTCAGTCTTTTTCACTGGCCAAATAGTATTTTAATTGATTTATATTTTTAATGGAAACAGATAGACCTTGTTGTGCATTATTTGCACGAAACCATTTTCTCAGATAATTGCTTATCATGATAGCAGATTGTCTATGTAGTTAACACAAAACATAGACAGCATGCCAGAGGAAAAGTGTTCAAAAGCATCACATCCACAACAAATATTTATATTTATTGAATATAAAAATGTTGTAACTTCTCAGTAATGATTTAATGTAGTTTAAGTGTTTAACACCATTAATGAGAATGGCATATTTAATCTAAATGCTTATATCAGAAGTAAAACATAGTTTAAATCATTTATTTATTTAAACTGTTGTTGTGAACATGCACTGTATTTATGATGAAGATTTACGATTTTACTTAATTTGCGTCAATTTCACTAAACGGCCCAACACACTCGCTGGTGCGGATATTTAAGAAGGGATGGATATTTGATTCAAGTGATAGGTTTGGTGAGTGAAATTATATTTGGATTATCTTTCTGTATATGTCTAATTTTCTTTAGATTTTCTGTCTAAAAGTGACCAAAAAGACATTTAACTCGAGCTCACCATCGGTGTCGCCAAAACACATACTCTTCTAAAAGAGTGCGTACGCACGGTCAAGAGCATTCTTACGGTGCGCACTTATTTACGCCAAGTTTATTTTTTATAAATCCCGATATGTGCGTGGAAAAATGCGTACGCATATTTCTATGCCCATTTTGTGCGTACGCAACGTTTATACATCAGGCCCCTGGTGAATAAACTTTGAATTTTCTACATGATACACACGTTTACAACATCAGAAGTGGCATGTTGATTTAAAGACAAGATAATATAATATATCAGTAATCTATAGGCTATATAGAGATCAGCAAGTCTGTAGTAAATAATGATTTTGGAAGTTAATTACTTGACTTTCACAGTTTGCTTTTTAACTTTTACTTTTGAATTCATTTGAAATTATAGGCTATAAATGAATAATTTTCTTAATGAAATCAGATGTTGTTTTTCGTTCACTATATAATTTTTTTTTTGTCTTAAGGCTGCTTCCATTTTATGTTTCCAACTTGAATGCATGACATATTGTAATGCCCAACTCAAGGCAGCATAATTTCAGTATCTTATAAAAGGTAACACATCTTATGACTTAAATCACATGTAACTGTAAAGGTTAATCAGTAAAATTGTGGTTGAGTGGTTTTTGTCTTTTATAAGTGAACAATCTTGTATTACACAGAGTACAAAATGAATCAAATGGTATGGTGAAATATTTGCTGTTATTGGAGTGTTTGTTTGATTCATAGAATTTGAAACCTTCTGTGTATGAACCAAACAGACCTATTGTAGCATATATTCCTTAAAAAAAGAGATTCCTACCAACTTTCTGCTGGCCTGATTCATTGGGCTTGCCTGGCATTGGCTGCTGGCACACAGAGCAGAGGCTGAAAGAGGGTATTATTGATCTGGGCACAGGCAGATCTGAGCCTCCAGTCCTCCCCTCTCTGTTCATTGTTCTCATTAGACTGACTGAGCTTTTTGAGAAGGCGAAAATGCACCTTTTGTAATGTTGTCTTTCCTCTGTGACTGATAGCTGTGGGGAGATGGATCTCGCTGACTCTAAAGTTTCTGCCAACTCACTGAGAGAGCCTTACAATCACTATCATTCAAACTCCGACATCTGAAAGGAAGACATGATCAACCTAATGATCTCCGATGTACTGTAAAGGTCTCCCTGATTAATGCAATTAAAAGTAATTTAATTTAACATGGTGATAACAAATGATACATGTAAAATTTATGTTTTATGGGGTAGCTTGTCTAACAGCACAGAAAGCGTAGTTTGTAGACAAAAAAGGGTACGTTTACACAAGAATGATGATAAAAGCATATTTTTTTTTTCCTTTTGCGTTTTCCGTGGATGACAACGTTGTCAAAATGATCCCCGTAAACGTTTAAAAATCTTGTGTTCTGCTGCCTGGTCAGTAGTTGGCGGTCACTTTTTGTAAAGAAAAACTCTACGCCTAGACTGTACCCATAAGACGCATGTGCATGACGTCACCGTTTTCACAAATTCACGTTTTTGTTGCTTACATAGAGGTTATAACAGTATCATTTTCAAAAACTTGCACTTTGAAACCCATTTTCAAAAGTTTAAGTTTTCAGGCCCTCAAAACACTGTGTAAATGAACGTCTAAAACGGTGTCGTAGTGGTGCACGATATATCAGCTGCCGATATAATATTGGCCGATATGGTAAATTTTTTACACATCGGTATCGTTCCGATGTCAAAATAAGGCCGATGTGAACAGGCCGATAATCATTCCTGTGTATTTGACGTGTGTGTAGATGTGAGTGTGGATGTTTGTTTTTGCACGAGCGCATACATTGCGCATACATTACACGTCACATAATGTGCTGACGCAGGTGCTGGAGGCGGCAAAAAAAGTCAGTCAGTTTAACTCTGCCTTTAATGAGGGAGTAACAATGTCGTCTGTCTGGTCGTTCTTCAAAGTGTCTGAAGAGGATCCTTCCTTGCTATGTGTTTTCTATACAGAGATATCGACATCTGTAAATATCGGTATCGGGCATAGCAGCAGTATTAATATCGGTTATCAGTATCGGCCACAATTTTCACATCGGTGCATCACTACGGTGTCGTGGTAAGGGCCGCTCACACAGAACAGGTTTTTCCATTCCACCGCGCTGCTTTTTCACATCTTTTTCTATGTTAACTTGTGCTTAGATGAACATGTTTAAGACTTTTGCTGAGTCTTGACTCTTGAGCATTACAAGCGTTCTGAAAATGTGGGGCTTAAGTTAGTTTAACAATGCATCTCAATACTTGGCTTTTTTCCCCTGTTCCACTGCTCGTGGTCTGTGTGAATGGCTCCTAACACTGTCTACACTGGAAGCAAATTTTTTATTATTTTTTTTCATTCCACTGCGCTGTTTTTCCATTGTTTTTCTATGTAACATGCGATAGAATAGATGGACGAGTTTGATCGTTGCGCTCGCTACATCTTTTGCAGTGTCTCGTGTTTAACACTGCATTCTAAAATTTGCCGCTAAAGTTAAAAGAAGTTCAACTTTAAATTGTTTTTGCAACAACCACACCTTTTTGTATAAAGAATGCACCCCCCCCCTATTTTCCCACACCTGACCTGTTATTGTGTTATCATCCATTTCAGATAAACGCGTCCTTAAATGGACTTCAAACTGTGATGGGCCACTTTTCATACTGTTAGACATCATGCTGTCTCCGTCTGAAACCTGAAGTAGCTGCTTTGCATTTGTGTATAATGGCAACTTCTAAGGGAACTGGTAACAGACAGACTCCCAAGGTACCATCATGTCTAATGATCTAGAACAAATTCAAATGAGCTTTAGTCACAACCAAGCACGTATTTAATGGCTATTTCTTGCTAAAAATGAAGTCATACTTTGACTAGTTTTAACTGAGATGCCATTCTTTCCACGAACTGCTCACACATAATTGTGGGATAAAGGCAGAGAAGAATGCATCTTCGAAATCTGTCCAGATAAAGACATCTCAGTAGACAGGATGTTACATATTTCTTGGATTCAAACATGCCTTGATACTTTCTCAAATTGTGTAACATGTCTAGTGATAAGCATCAACAGTACAGGATGTTGAGGCCTCTTGCAAGTAAGTGCTGACATCATGCACACTGTAGACAGATCGTAGATTAGCATTTAACTCTGAATCCTTGTTCTCATAAATGCTGTATGAAAAGGTCCAGGATGCTACCAGGAAAATCTCATGGAGCAGAACAAAAACCTGACTGAATGACATTAGGAGCTGGACTCAATGGGAAGAAGTCTTTGTATTGACAGCTTTTAGTCAATGGTGTTCAATCATTTCTCCTCTCTATGAATAAGTGACAGTTACATGTTAAGAGTTTGCAAGCAACACTAAAAGGAACCTACCCAAGGCAAGTAACTTCATGAGAACTACGCATGCTGTCAGACAAGAACATTTATATCATTTAAATTAGGGCTGTCACGATTCCTCGATTAAATTCAAGGGCTCTATTTGACTACAACTCGAATAGTGGCTGAATTTAAGGCTGATGTAACAAAATGGCATAACATCACTATGAAATGGCAGCTCTGAATGGCGTGCAATGCCTTTTCTCTCCAAATTAAGTCATGTTTTGCTCATGCTACCAGTAAACAACTTGCGCTGTATTAGTGTTTGTTCACACATCTCAGACCTCATTTAATATTAAAGTGTAGAAAAGAGTGAAAGAGAACAGTTCTCTTTGCATTCACATTGTACATGGACCATGCATGCAGTGTTCCAGTTTTCCAACTTTTATTTATTCATTTTTTGATGGAGAACTGAAGACATTTGAGCTTCTGACTTTCTCATTTTAACTCTTTTAATTTTTTTTTATGAAGTGGTGTCAGTTTATTAGATTTGTATCATACCTTGTGGGCAAAAACATTTCAAATGTTGCAAATTTGAAGATATAGTGGCATTTAATGCTCGTTTTAAGCGAGCCGTACATTTTTGAACACCCCTGGAGATGGCGTTTGGGTGCCGAACCTCTGAGGCTGCAGGAATCACTGTATCGCGAGCTCCTCGTGTGCTGAGTATGTGTAGCGACATCACTCTTAAAAGCACATGGTGCATACTGTTTAATATGCATTAATTTGCTTGCGGTTGGATAATCGTTCAGGGTTATGCAGCGCGTTTTGAATGACTGGCATTCCAGTTCATATGAAATCTGTGTGGTTTTCCGGATTCTGTTGGTCTGCTCATGTGGCAGGGATCTGTAGAGCCGTGAAGCACTATTTTCTTGATCTGGAAAATGATATTCTGTGTTTGACTCCTTAAAGTGGTATTTCCCTAGTCCCTCATATGGCGTTATCTAATTTTTTTCTTTCCTTAAACAGGTACAATGGTACACTTCCCAATGGAGACAGAGGGCGAAGGAAAAGCCGGTTTGCCCTTTACAAGAGAGCCAAAGCCAACGGTGTCAAACCCAGCACTGTACACATCCTTAACACACCACAAGCCAGCAAGGTAATCGCATATCAGCCATAACTTGTGAAACCTTGTCATCTTTGCATAGTAAAATAAAACCTGTAGCTGTACTGGCTTTTTTTTTTTTTTTTTTTTTGCCAAATAATTTTGTCAGAAATGTCCTTAACCAAGTTTAGTGTGTGGTCTTACCTCATATTTAACATTACATTTAAAAAATATATATTTTCCTCATATTTTGATGGTTTAAGTGAACTTGTAGGATCATTAAAAACAAACATCCCCTCCGGACATCACTTTTGGCTACTACTATATCTGGTTTAAGAAATGCTTTTTTGTGGGGCATTAAATAATGGCGCAAATACCAGTAAATTGACTAGCGCAAACCTTAGTAAATCACCTTGCATGATTCATTTAAATACTTTCCTTGCATAAATTTGGTCTGAAAGGGAAACTCCTACAAATGCATATGCAATAACGTCAGCTGAAAAAAATCACCCTGTCCACGTCTTTTCAGCGCCAATTTTTCACTGCATGTCTGTCTCTAGTAAATCCTGACAGTAGTTTTTTTTTTTTTAATGCCAAAAGTGGGTTTGCGCTGGTGCAAGCTGTTAGTAAATCTGGCCCGTAGAATTGACACACTTAAGGCTAAAACAATTTTCAGAGCGGCTTTATACATATGGACCCAGAAATGGATTCTTACTGAGAGTGAACTTGAATGAGCCTGAGATCATTGTGGGGATGGAGAACATCTGGATGCCTGAGTATTGGGGTACTATCTTCACTCTCCATCCTGATTACCAGCAAACAAAAAGTACTTTTAGTACCTGAACTTTATTGAGCTTCTAGGAAGGAAAACACTGAAATACCTTTTCTCACAATGCCTATTCTGTGCAATGAAGCCTGAGATTGTCTTTGTATTTCGCTTCAACCATGAAACCAAATGCAATTTGATATGCTTATTTGATGGTTTTGTTTGTGTGTATTCGGCACACAAAAGTGCCATTGTGCATATCCATTCTGAAGTATTTAGAATCATCGAAGATTGGGAGAATTGGGATGCATCAGAGATTGCCCCCCCCCCCCCCCCCCCCCCCCCCTCCTATAATATACTATTATAAATAATCTGACATTAATGGCACAACCAAATGCTTTGCCCTTTTGAAGGTGTTGCCTTTCAGTTTATATTTTACAGCAAGGGTGTGTTAACTCATTTTAGATTGTGGGCCATGGAGAAAGGTTAGCTTAGGGGCTGATTTGTGTTTGTTAAACCATGCTGTACCAATGCAAGCGCATGACCAACACTTGATTCTGGACTTGACAAGCTCCAGAAGAGCGTCTTTATGAGATAGCAATACATGGAATTTGAAATGAATTCTTTCACAAGACTTTCCAACTCCACATAGCAGAGATAAGTTGTAGAGTATGTTGGATTATTGCCCAGTTGTGAAGCTGTGCAATGCAGTGTTTAGTTAAGAAGCATTGTGACTTTTAGTTTCTCCAACATTGGCTACGATAGCATATTTAACCCCACCTTTAAATGGTTGCTACTGGGACATTCTTCAGAGATTTACAGGGAACAATTACTAAACATGGTGGGGTTGAGTTGTTCACTGTCATTCAGAGCAGCCACTACCAATAAACAAATCCGAGCTGATACTTGGCCATCTCCAGATGTTATTGTGAAATGCATGGAGCTGGATCAGAGTAGTACTGGGCGGTTTACCGGTTCATAACGAAAAACGGTGTATATTTTCGTTATGATATTAGTTTTTAATATACCACCATACCGATGTATTTAATTACACAACGTTCTGCGCCGCGCGACAGTGTTTCAGACGGACCCTTTACAATGTTGCACTTCTAAGCAGCGACTGCGAGGCGAGGGTAAACAGCAGTGCTCTGGTGTTACGTTACAGGCAAGATGGATGCTGCAGAACTAGTAGAACATGACACAGAAGAACCTGTGCCAAAAAGAGGAGCCGGGTCTGTTCATTTTATGCAAGTGCACTGCTGTCGGGCTAAAATTGTTGCCAAAGGCAGCAACACGAGCAATTTGCGCAAGCACGTCTTGCTTGAATGCTGTGTAATGTACCTGGGCTTTAACTTGAAGCAAAAGTATTGCAAGTTGTTCTACATTTGTAAAATTTGTGAAATTTAATTTGCACAGTAAAAGTTCTGTATTTTGACTGCAATTGTCTTTGCATTCTGATTCCTCACTTCATTAGAATCATGGCTGGCTCTTATTTGTAAACAACAGCATAATTTTCTAGGGCCATGCAAACCTGTATTACTAGTGTGGAATTATTCTACAATATTCACTAATGACAGTAAAATAGACCATCAAATTGTAAAGTCAATTTACTGCAGTAATTCCTCTCATAAAAAACCCGTCATAAACCGGAAAACCGGCATAATTTTGAAAAAAATATTAATATAAATTTTTGGTCAAACCGCCCAGCACTAAATCAGAGACTATTGTTCCCTCTGACACCAAAAGTTTTTTTTTTTTGATCATCAGCAGCCAGACCACAACTTTCAAGTCCAGTCCACATTGTATTAACTCCAATGGTAGTATTACAGTGGTAGTATTTTGATCGTAACTTCTATCTCAGTGACTTAACTTGAGGTTGGTGACTCCTCTGTGATGACTGCCTTTTTTGTTGCTGTTCCAGTCAACTGAAGGAAAACTGCCAACAGTCGGCATTGTCTGAGGAGATCTTTCTCGATGAGAGCCGCTTCATTACAGCATGCAACTATTGTTCTGTTCCAAACCCTAGTGAGCTGTCCTGCTAGACCGCATGTCAAGCCATCGGGATTAGGGATGTTCCGGTCAGGATTTTTTGCAGCTGATACCGACTAGTGATTTCTTGTCGTCATGATCGGCCAAAACCGATCCCGATCCTTCAAGCTTCGTATAAGTGATGGGTAACCTCTCTGTTGACTGTCACTGTTAACCACTTACACCCTGAAGGCATTTTAAACGTTTTCACGTGATTTCAAATGCTATACTTAAAAGAAATGGCTTATAACAAAAAACAAGGTCTTGAAAGAATCATAACATGGCTTATAACATCAAGTACATGGTCTTGAAAGAAAACCTTTAAAATAAAAAAAGATTTGGATCATGTTTGGAGGTTATGTTAAACACTGCTGAGAACCCGACCAAAAAAAAAGTGATGCATTTTTGTTATAATTCATGCCTGACATGATTAGAAAGAATATTTGACTGGTTATAAAATCAAGTTTGGGCTTGTTCACAATCATTGTGTTTTGCCAAATTTTGTGTTTCTCAAAGCAATTAAAAGATGGCATTTGGAACCATAGTAGCCTTTTTATCAAGAGTCCAAAAACCTCTCCAAACAAGTGATCTGAGAGTTTTACTGAACAGAACTACTTGCGTGTGTAAACGTCACAAAGCAAAAAAATATTTGTAATTGTATAGAATAACTAACAAGTAATAAGATCCTGGTTGATGAGGGATGATCTTCCAGCGCTGTTTCAGCCGTGTGGTCCTATTCTATGGCGCACGATTAATCAAGACTTTTCAATCTGTGCGATCGATCCAATCCAAGTGTAAAACGGTGTCCGATTGGTTTCTGCACGTCGTCTCTACCCACCACACCCGGGATCCAGTTTACTGCGTCCTGATCACGACACGTTCGGATCCCGGGAGTCGTATAGCTTTAGCCAAGCAGCATGTCAGGTCACTCCGGGAGAATTTTCTCAAGATCTACGCATGATGTTGTTTTGTGTGGGGTCGTTTGAAATTAAAATGGGATCTACTATGGCTCACTAATGTTTATTAGTGATCCCATTTTTTAAGTTACAAAGCAGAACGTGGTGCAAAAGCCTTTTTACGGTTTTACGTCATCAAATTGTGATGGGTTCACGAGATCGGCCAAATTTAGTGACGACTGATCAAGTCATAGAACGTGATTGTCGGCCAATACTGATATGCATTCTGTCGATCGGAGAATCCTTAAAAGGCATGTCATAGACGGTCTGTTTTTGAAAATTTAGGCCAAACTTCAAGACATTGTCTTGCATATCCTTGACAGAAAAGGTAATCCCAGAATACTTTTTGATGAGATCAGTGGAAAAAAAATAAAAATAAAAAAAATCACAATGTACTTATTACATTCAAAACCTTCTAAAATATCTATTAAATGTTAAATCTAATTAAAAAGACTGAAAATTGTTTTGTTATGCTTGGAGTATTTACAATTCATTGTTACTGCTATTTTGCCAACATGCTAACATTTTGGAAACCATTTGTGACTCCAGATTTTTTTATTTTTTTTTGCTGCACAAAGCAGAATTACTGCTTATGCAGAGCTTCTTAAAGCTTTTCAGTCACTTAAAGAGGACATGTTATGCTTTTTATTTATTTATTTATTTTTTACATTTTCAATTTTTCTGTAATGTTGCTTTTGAAAACATGAAAAAGGTCCGCAAAGTTACAAAGCACAAAGTCGCTTCAAAGGGAGTTATTCACTATATCAGTAAGCACCAAGCACTGTTTCTGAACTCCCTGAAATGCCTCGATTGTAGTCTTGTTTTCTTCTGGGAATGTACACGTCACAATATTACTCAGTTAAATAATCCTGCCCAAAGTATATGCAGAAAAAGGGACGAGGACTGATTGAGATGCATTAATATGTAGGGCTGGGTAAAAAATATCGATTTCTCGATATTAATCGATTCTCATTTTTACGAACCAATATCGATTCTTAAATCTCAAGAATCGATTAGTCATCCTGTTTTCATTTAATGATCGCGTAGAACATTGTATCGTGCATCCCATCCAATAAATCGAAATAATCTTTGTGCTTTGTGACTATTATTATGAAATAAAGTCTCAAATTTCGAATTACGTCCATTTTCTTACGAAATTCAAAAACATAAATACCGCTTTGGCGCTGTGGCGTGAGATCGCTCTGGCTCAGCTCAAGAGAAGCAGCAGCACGGAGCGCACATGATCTCATTCTCCTCTTCCGCCTTAATAATACCAGTTACTCCGCCTTAATACCAGTTACAGCGCCAAATAAACATCAATGAGCATCTGAAAGTGTGTTAAAAGATAAAGTACAACTTCGAAATCCGTATCATGTAACGTGGTATCGCTCAATCAGTGTTTCATTCGTGGAAAGACGTCAGTTAAACAGCAAGTAAACAATGGCATGTAACGTCACATTTACCTCAGAAAAAACATTAAACTTAGTAACTTAGTCAGTTAGTCAGCTAGAAAAAATAACTCTAGAGAGGAGAATTTTGCTAAATATATGCACCATATTACATATTCATTATAATTTTTAATGTTCTTCAATATTTAATGCATGTTTGAATAAATCTGGCAAGTTTTTATGACAGCCACCATTTAAATGTTTATATTTCATATAACTTTCTTATTATAAAAATAAATAACTGTAATTTAAGTGTTTGTATAGCTACAAATCAGTTCATTTTTACCTTCAAAATTATAGTAGGCTAATGAAGCCTAGTAGGCTACAACTGACTCCCATAGTTTACAGCATTAGTTAAGAGATTTGTTTTCCTTGAAAAAAATTGCCATGTATTGTACCTGATATCCAAAATAATCAATATTGAATCGAATCGAATCGTAATCTAAATCGAATCGAATTGCAAGCTTGTGAATCGAAATCGAATCGAATTGTGAAATTTGTGTCAATACCCAGCCCTATTAATATGTATGTGTTGAAACTTGTGGTTGTGGTAAGGGGCGTGACATTTCTGAAACTCACTCGAAGCGGTTGACCAATCACACGCTGATCCAGCTGACCAATCACTGCACATTGCGCTTTTAGGAAGAAGGGGCTTCACAGAGACCAGAACTAAACCTAGCGTTACTGACCGACTGGAAAGAGAAGTGTTGCCACAGTGTAAATTATGTGGGATAATGTGTTGCCATTCAGGAATGGCGTCTATAGAAATAGACTTTGTAAAAGGGCATAATATGGCATTTTTATTTTAATAATTCGTAGTAAAATGTTTTTTTTTAAAGGTTTAAAATAACAATGTAATGTAAACGTTCCCAGTTAGTGACCTTTTCAAAAACGTTCTCAAAAAGGACTCAGGACAACCAACTTGAAGGAGGTCACCTACAAGTGGCCAATTGTTCATTGTACTTGTTTGTTCCATGATCAACAGAGCAGCTACGTTATGTCACATGCTGAGAATAGCCATGACATTGTGCCACCTTACATCCATTATCCTTCTTACCTCCTCAATCTTTACCTGCCTGATTCTAGCAGGGCTCTATGCTTCTCAAGTTTTCTGAAGTTTAGTCCTCAGTAGAATTGCTACGATATAATTCTCACCAGTATCAGTGTTCAAATGGATATTAGTGCTGGTTAAAAACGCACTCTTAATTTAAATTTAAACAAAAAATAAATGCAAGTTAAACCCATAAAGTGGTATAAAAATGTAACCCCCCGGTATCGCCCACTCATACTGCGAATAACCAGTATTACCATATAAGCACACAAACCACAACTTTCATGCTTTCTCAGTTATATAAAGGCGTGGAAACAGCCAATTGTAGTGTGAAACATTAAAACCCCCGATATACTCAAGGCGAAGTTCTTTGCTTGGGGTAAAACGAAGTTCAAAACACGTGAGCAGCAATATACTGTTTTCGAACATCCGACACTGCCCACACTGTTGAGAGCAACGGTTAGGTGAATATGTAAATATATTTTGCACGCTATCCTCTCAACAAAATGAATGCACAACAAAATTGAGAAAACAAAACTTTTTTTAAATAAAGCATAAGAAAACAATCTGATCATAGCAATGTGAACATTTGAACAAGCTCTGCAATTCGGCACTGAAATAAAGTCACCTCACGTTTATTTATATAACACTTTATACTATAGATTGCTTCGAATCAAACAGCTTTACCGTATTAAACCTGATGAAATGAGACAATGACACGGTTTTTCATAAGTACTTCATTTTCACAGCAGTTCTCTAGTGTGTTCATGTTTTTACTCCCGGATGTCTGTCCTCGGCAGTCTGTGCCGGATAAATGAACCGGAAAAGATTTCCACATGAAAGTTCTTTAGAAGGTCACACTCTAAATATTCTTACTCACTCACCTAAATATTCTTTCAGTCACACACACAGTAATTTTTCAAATGTCGTATTGTAGAGCCCTCTTTAGTTACTTTTAAATGGTCTTTTTCTGTCATTTAAAAAAGAAGAATGTGATATATTCGTGATGTTTGTTTTGCACACAGACCCAGGCTCCGTAATTAAAGTCCCATGAACGCAAGGAATGTTTTCTTCTCGCCATGAAACTCGCTGGCATGCTGTATTTTTGGGGATGTTTTGTTACTGTTGGCTGCTTATCCGTCCGCAGTGCCTCGTCAGAGCTGAAAATATCCCAGCGCACAGTCATCTGTGAATCACGCTGTTCTTTGGGGTCACAGTGCTCTGAGGTGGAAGGCCTTCCATGTCTTCAGGCATCGGTGTGAAAGGGTTAACTAAAAAAACGGCCAGTTCTCCAGCAGTGACAAGTGCAGCTGCATCATTGTAATGTTAAAGTTGAACAAAGAACAGGCTCTGTGATTACTCAGTGCACCAGCGAACTCCTTTCAGATAATGGGTCACAAAATGTCACTAAACTATTCCAGGAACAATATGTGATTGTTCACGGATGTCTTGGAGGTTTGTTTCAGAGGTTAGAGTTGTTGCCACTTGCATTGTAGGCTGTCCAGTGCTGATGGAGGGTACAGTCGAATTGGATCCTTTGGCTTGAGGTTGGTGGCCACAGCATCTCATCTCATGTGTTTTCAAGAAGCGCGAGGCCCAAGCTGCTCCGGCGTCTCACAGATGGAGCTGCTTCAAATCCCTGTTGCCCAACGGGTGTGGCTCCACTAGCTCTATTGTTTGGGGTGTTTTTTGGAGCTTTTGTGGCCCACTGTAAAACAGCAGTGGGGGATGGATAGCTGGATGGGACCCCCTGTTGTGACCTGGCAGTGAGCATGGGGAGCTGCCTAATGTTTCACCCTCAAGCCTCTTTGTTCCACTTTACTATGGGCACAAATGTGCCACCAACAACAATAACGGCCCAAATTTTAAACTGGAAGCCGGTCATACAAGCCAAACTACGAGTCCCGTCACAACATAATTGGTAGAGCTTTAGTCTAAGGCTGGGTGGGTTAGATAAAAATAAACAATATTCTGACATTTTCCCTTTTGACAATGCTCAGTATATCTGTACTCGTGTGTTTGTTCTGAAATGGCTGAAAAGGCAAGTTGTCTTAGAATCCATAATTGTGATCAGACGACTAACTACCACAGCCAGTTAGATTTAAACTATTAATGCAAATAATACTAATGATATTCAATTTTGTGTTTACCGGTATGCATCAGCATAATGCATTAGTAAGTAGCTAGAAAATGGCTTTCCAGAACTTGCCAGCCAATCAGATTTCTTCCTGGCCAATTATATATATATATATATATATAAATAAATAAATAGGTGCTTTTATATTCTTCACAAGTTTCTGTTAAACTTGCTTGTAGTGTTACGTTTTATTATTTATGATATTTAAATAATCCATTATATTTACTGAAAAAAAAAATCTAATTGCTGTTGCATACTACATGCTTGCTGCTTACAAATTTGATCAAAAATGCATAATTTGTCACGTATTGCGTACCTTTCTCTGTTGGGCTTCATCTGGTTGACCCACACTCGCTTTGTGCACTCTCTAAAGTTTATTTGATCAAACTTGCTTGCTGTTAAGAATAACAGTTTGGAAAATGTAAATATGTGCAGCCCTTTCAATTCATAACATTTACAGAATATAACTGTAACATGTAAGTTATGCACTGGGTAAAGTATCTCTATGTGCAAAGCTTTTTATATGCTTAAACTAGGGCTGTCAAACGATTAAAATATTTAATCGCATTAATGTCATAGTTAACTCGCGATTAATCGCAATTATTTTTATCTATTCTAAATGTCTCTTGATTTTCTTTTTGTCCCATTTATTTTTTTCTCATTTTAATGCTCTTATCAACATGGGAAAGTGGATCGGCTTGCTTTGTGCAAATGTTTTTTATTGAAAACAACATTGGCATATACTGTGTTCAATTTCACACTAACATTCTCACTTGGAGCAAATAATCTCTCAATGTAACACTGTCCATTAACACTAAGACTCCCGGAATTCTATAACTACTATAATGGCCATAGCAGTCATTCTGACTGCTCATACATTATTTGCATATAATTTCAATAAGCTATATCAAATCTAAGAATAAATGGATCTGTAATGTTAGGATAGGTCATAATAAACATCAGAACACTACATTTTAATTATGATGTATGTAAAAATGTATTAGTTAAGCAACAACCACTCAGCCTCATCAAGGCTCTGAAGCATGGCTAAAGCCTCTGTGGCAGTCATTCTTCTTGCTGACGTTGTTCTGATATTCTCTTTTCAATATTTCAATTTGGTTTTAGCTCGAAGCTAATGCTAGATTTCAGCTTTGCAATAGACTAAACAAACAACAAGAGAAATTGTTGCTAGTCAACGGTGATGCATCTTCAAGAGCGGGTAAAAGGAGCAACCGACACACGGTCTGTAATGCATACGGTCAGTATGACTGTGTATGGCCATTCAAGGTAGAAATACTCAAAACTCTCTTGTAATTTTAATAAAATAATAATGATAGAATAAAATATAGGCACATATAGGAAAAGTAAGGGTCCTATAGTTACATGGGTTTTATTTCAACTAAGTTATTACATTGCATATTTTTAAAGCAGTCAAAATGACTGCCTTTGGTAGTTCTAGAAATACTCAAAACTCTTTTGTGTCTTGTAATTTGAATAAAATAACAATGATAGAATAAAATATAGACACATTTAGGAAAAGTCAGGGTCCTATAGTTACATGGGTTTTATTTCAACAAAGTTATTACATTGCAAAATTTTAAAACAGTCAAAATGACTGCCTTGAGAGTTCTAGTGTTAATAAAAGGGTGAAAGAAATACTGACGAGGTCCTGATATTGACGAGGGGACGCAGAATTCGCATCAGCTGTGTGTGTGTGTGCTTGGCCATCATCAAGTGGTATTTCAGACTGGACGCGCTGCGATTATGATAGCTCAGTTCACAACGACAAAACACACAGATCACTTTGGTCTTGTCAATGGAACCATTTGGCAACTTTTTAAAAGTAAACTTTCCATTCAGAATCTTATTGGCGTCCATTTCGGCGTCTCGCGCTCGTCATCCACTCAAAACGTAACGTTAACCTATTTGGCCAGCTCGCAAGCCCAAACAAGTGTGTGCGGCGCGCCTGTTGTTTTGTTTCCGGTCTATAGCTAGATCCGCTTGCGCTCTGGTCGACGAAGCAACAAAACGTCCTCGCGCGGCGCAAGCCATTGAAATGAATGGGTTTCATAGCGCAGCGCCACGTCCTGTTGTAACAGCATGTGGGAAAAAACTACAAAGTTTGCTAGGCCAAAAAGACCGTTAATCGCGCGATAAAAAAAATTGACGCCGTTAAAATGGGTTTGCGTTAACGCCGTTAATAACGCGTTTAACTGACAGCCCTAGCTTAAACGTATTTCGGATCCTGTCTACATTGATTTATACTATTCATTAAGCTCATTAAAGAACTGAATTTGCGAAAGGGAATCAAACTCTAAAATATCTGCCTTAACTCTTATACTTGTGAGTTGTGAGACATGAGTGAAAGAGTGAGCACAATTGCATTTAAAAAAAAAAATATATTTTTTTTATGAAAGCGCATTTACATGACTTTTTGATTTTAATGTTTAACTTTCTGAACAAAATCAATTTGAATTGAGCACTTTTTTTAGGATTAGAAAATATACAGACTCAGCCAGCATCCCTATTTAGTCTGGGATATTTCTGGGCATATGTGGGGTGTGAAATTTTGGCTTTTAGTATGCATATGTGAACTGCTTGTGACCTACAGTGTTATGCACACTCGCACAATCCTGGGCTTGGCATATGAGTGGACGGTGAGTTTTAAAAACAGTAATGCATTAAATAGTGTTGTACAGAAACAAACCACCTTCCTCTCTTCGCTGTGTTTTTCCATTGTTGCACAGTGTAGTAACCATGACCCAGTTTCCACTCCCTTTTGAGCACACGTGATAGAGATGTGGGTAATTTGGAAATCACAGATTAGAGGAGAGAAAGGGTGAATCAGGAAGCGAGAAAATATCACACTGGGAAATTGGCTGTTTAAACACTGTGGTTTGTCTCAAGCCACCGGAATAATGTTTACACACACTCCGCTTTGAAGTGAACTCAATTCGTATCGCAATTCAGATCATGCATGCATATCTGCGATAGCTAATTTTCTTACTTCAAGTAGAAATGATAAAGAGTGGATCTCGAACCATACTTTTTCATTTTGTTAGTCATGTGATGCTTGCCTCTTCTTACACTCTTGACTTGAATAATGTATGACTTATTTATAACAAGCTGCATATGACAGCTGTCTTAGTAATGAATGTTTGATGGGGTGTGTTGCACATACACACAATTAAACTCTCAAATTCTACATGCTCGTTACAGTGGTGTTTTGGACCAACTTTAACCTTTTTAAAATGTTTAAAGTTATTAATAGTGCTGCTTGCTAACCTTTTCACATTTCCGTTTTAGAGGGTAAAGGGCATACAGAGGGATCATGTGAGGCCTCAGCAAATATTATTGTAGACTTCCCTTTTGCTCCACATGCATCAAAAAGATCCATAGCAAGTTTTCATAAAATTCTAAATAGAAAATTTTCCTCTGTCACTTTCTCATTAACTATATTTGAAGCTGTAAAGGTTTTAAAGTTAAAGGGTTGAACAATGCAGTGAACTACAAACTAGATTTTCAGAAAGTGAAAAAACTAAGAACCGTTCTCTGTGTGCCACTGTATTAGCCGAGCAGGAAACCCTCCCTGACAGACGCTTTTGTTGTGTTGTTGTGACAGGCAGTGAACTGTAAGGGCCAGCACAGCATCTCCTACACGCTGTCCAGAAACCAGACGGTGGTGGTGGAGTACAGCCATGACAAAGACACAGACATGTTCCAGGTACTGTTCTGCAAAAACAAAAAACACCCTGAAATATCTCCTCCACTGTTCAGTGTCTGCCTGTTGCCTAGGAGTTGGCAAATCTCTTTCTCCAACTTTAATATGTCTGACCTCCACCAAAGCTAATCAAGATCTGTGATATGGGACACGGTTATATCAGCTCCCCAAGACACGTGCTCGGATACAGGGTTGTGCGTGTGTGGTTTTTTTGGGGTCTGGTCTGCGCACGAGGGATAGAGTCATATAGATTGCTGCAAATGGAAGGAAAAGCGAAAACAGGAACCAGCAACAGGGACAAAACAGAAACTCTCTATAAAAAGGAAATAAAGTGGAGACCGTTGCATCTTCATTTCAGTACAAGTATTTATAAACAGGATTTAGTGCAATAAGCACCTCTCTATTCTTGGGAATTTCCATTCCACTTTTAAAACTAAAATAAGCTCTTCAAACAAGCCCTGGCACATGCATGACTGTTTTCCATCCCGTTTACTGTTGAGACAAAATCGTGTAGGGACAATTGTCACTCAGCTCAAAACCATACAAAACTAATTCTGAAACAGACACACCTGGAGATTTACAGAGTCGTCAGCTGAAATGTGGTTATTTTTAGTTCAAAAGGGACCATTTTTGTAACCATGTATAAGTCTTGACTATTTGAAATAGATGCTGTACTTTTGAACTTTCTGTTCATCTCATAACCCTGAAAGTAAAAAAATGTCAGTTTCCACACAAATATTAAGTAGCATGACGATTTTTAGCTGTGTTAAGAAATGTTTCATGCGCACCAAATCAGCATATTAGAATGATCATGTGACACAAATTGTTCCTGTCTTCATTCACCTTTGCCATCACAGGGAAAAGTTACACTGTATATTTGATCAAATAAATGCAGCCTTGGTAGCATAAGAGATGATCAAAAGTTTGGTGTTTTATAGGATTGTGTTTATTATAAAATAAAATGGTTTTCCCTAATATTGTTCTTTCTGTCATGACCTAGAATATAATTAATCAGACAATTGTTTGTAATGAGAACATATTTTAAGTTGTAGAAACTTGAATTCTTCTTTTGGATCTTAGATCGGACGATCGACGGAGGGCCCTATTGACTTTGTGGTGACTGACACGGTGTCAGGTGGAGGGGAGGGTGAGGAAACACCCATCACTCAAAGCACTATCTCCCGCTTCGCCTGCCGGGTGGTGTGTGAACGTAACCCGCCATACACGGCGCGCATCTACGCTGCAGGCTTTGATTCTTCCAAGAATATATTTCTCGGAGTAAGTGTGTTTTCTTGCCTGGTCTTGAAATGGAATTGTCTGTGGGATATATTTCTCATCGGCGTTACAAGAAGCTTAATTAAGCTCTTATTTATAAATGCTTGTTTATGTGCTGTCTGGGGAAGTATCCACTTCTGCTGATCCAGTGGAACTGATCTAAACTTACCTGGTAAATATAGGTGTGTCAGACTAACTGGAGTGACTCACCCATGTGTAAACTGAGCGCACACATTTTTTGTTCATGTGTAGTAATTAAGTCTCTCTCTGTAGGAGAAAGCAGCCAAATGGAAGAATCCAGATGGTCACATGGACGGTCTGACAACCAATGGTGTGCTAGTCATGCACCCACGGGGCGGGTTCACAGAGGAGTCCAAGCCTGGTGTGTGGAGGGAGATATCAGTGTGTGGAGATGTTTACACACTGAGAGAAACACGGTCTGCTCAAACGCGAGGCAAACTGGTTAGTGCGTCAGCTGCATCTGCTCAATTTAGTGTATTAAATTAAGCCAGTCTCCTTTAGTCGTCAGTTCACCCACCATTGTTTTACACTTGTGATATAAATTCAAACTCAAATTTAAAGGAATGCCCCACTTGAAAATTGTAATTGTCTTGTTTACTTGCCCTCATGCCTTTCCAGATGTTTATGGACTCAGAAATGGATTATAGCTCATTAAATTGAGAATATCCTTAAGCAATCCTCTAGACGTGATTATCTAAACTGCAGATCAAGATCAGTCAGGAAGTTAATTGACTCTCGTTGAGGTTCCAGACTATAAAGTTGGGGCGCTACTAAGTGTAGCGGTGAGGACTCTAGGAATGAGAGGTGTACTGGTTCAAATCATGTTACGGATGACCCCTAAGCTGAGGATTCAAGAGGCCACTATCACCATGCCCTGACTAGGACACTCTAGCTCATTCTCATTCAGACCATGTTTGTTTGGCTGTGTTCAGTGTTTAGAAATTCATAGTTAATTATGTGCTATATTTGAATTTTGGAGGTTAAAGATGGTGTTTTTTTTGTTTTGTTTTTTAATGGAGTGTAAAAAATGTTTGTTGAGTTTTAGTTAATTAGAGCCATGCTATAAAAGCCGCACAGTAGGTTGTGAGTATTTGAACCTATAGCTCCTCCTAGAGCACAAATGTGGTTCTGCACTCTTTCATTGTTACCATAGCACCAATTTCAAAACCACAACAAAGTGTTTTGCTAATGAACGCACTACTAAAGGTAATTGGCACATCTGTGAGGTTTGATTTATTGAGAAATAAGGAAAACTGAAACAAATGACAAGCAATATAAACTGTACATTACTTTATACTCTTAGTAAATGCCTAATAAATAATCAGGCCTCTACTAATGGTTTTTCAATTTCTGAATCAGATACTCTATTTATTCATCCATCAAACTGCTTGCCTTCTGTCGGGTCATGAGAATGCTGCTGTGAATACCTATGCAAAATTTAGTGTCTCCAATTGACCAATGCTGCATGTCTTTGAGTTGTGGGGAAAACCGGAGCACCAAGAGGAAACCCAGAGGACACTGGGAGCATAGATATCCATAATAAAGGCTAGATGTCTTACGGTGGAGTCTCTATCGTCATCACCGTCGGCCATCTTGTCACAGGCGAGCCTTCTGGCGGGCTCTGTGGTGCCTGATGTAAGATGAGTGATCAGCACCAACACAAATACTCTTATCTCGTTGAAATCTTGACGGATTTACAAACGGTTTGGTTTCTTACAAACGTAATTAACGTGGCTATAATTCTGGATGATTATTTATTTATACACTTTTTATTCATAAGTATGCAGTGTCATAACTACATCTCTGACGTTTATAACAAACCAAACCGTTTGAAAATGGGTAGAAAATTGAGCAAGTTATGGTTATTTAAAAAGTACATGCACCATTAAAACGCAGTGTTACAAGTGAGCGAGCTGCCTGTGACAAGATGGCCGCCAGGTGCGGACGTCGACCTCCATTGGCCAGCAGCGCGGACGAGACATCTAGCCTTTATTATGGATATCTATGACTGGGAGAACATGGATGTTCCACATTTCCACTGACATGGTTCGGGTGTGGGTTCCGGGTCTGTCCCAATTCTCGAGCCGTTCTGTGTGTTTCTGTTGCATGAAAAAGGCGTTCCGGACCAGAAGATCGATTCAACTCTGGCCCAAAAAACTTGCTGGTCTTGAACTGAGCTGGGGGGTTGAGAAATGTTGACACCGTCTATGATGGCCTCATGGAGAAATGCAGTGTTGAACTTGCACTACATTGCTCCTTATGTATAAATATATAAAACGGTGCGCGAGTGACTAAATCAGAATCATGTAACCATTCGGTTCTCAAGTCTGTGGAAACAGGCTCCAGTTTGCCTGACCCAAAATTGTCTGTCACAAACCAGCTGCTTTAGAACGTGCTCTAGCAAGTGTATATGATAAATACATGTGTGCCAGAGTTATGGTTGTAAAGCCTAACGGTGTAATTCATTACTGATTAGGTATTCAAACACTACTGGCTGCGTGCTGCTAATGAATAAGACTATTACAAACCATAGGCTAAACTATAACCTGTATCCAAATTTGTTGACCAGTTCAATAGGAAAAACAATTCCGAAAATGTCTTTTTGCCCTTCAGGTATTCTTGTTGTAAGGCAAACTGGGATCAAAGGTCAAGACAGACATGAGAACAAGCCTTTCTGTCTCTCAGACCTGCGATAGGAGCAGTTAACTAGATAGACTTCTATAATCTGAACATCTATAATCCTTGGTTGGACTCCCAGCTGAGACAGAGGACTTTGCATGTTTTCCCGATGTTGGTGTGGGTTTCCTCTCAACTACATAGGACAAGCATTTTTTGGAAAATGGATGTAATGCTTGTATTGAATGCATTGCTCAGATGTTTGCTTTATGTGCCGCTCAGGTGGAGAGTGAGAGTAACGTACTGCAGGATGGCTCTCTGGTTGACCTCTGCGGAGCCACACTTCTCTGGCGCACAGCCGATGGCCTTTTCCACACCCCCACTCAGAAGCACCTGGAGGCCTTACGGCAGGAGCTGAACGCAGCCCGGCCTCAGTGCCCCGTGGGCCTCAACACCCTGGCCTTTCCCAGCATGCAACGCTGCAGCCGTGCCCTGTCCAGCGGACCCACCCAGGAGGACAAACAGCCCTGGGTCTACCTTGCCTGTGGCCACGTTCATGGCTACCACGACTGGGGCCACCGTTCCGAACGAGACGCCAATGCTCAAAGAGAGTGTCCCATGTGCAGAACCGTGGGCCCCTACGTACCACTCTGGCTTGGATGCGAACCGGCCTTTTACGTAGATACTGGCGCACCGACGTATGCCTTTGTACCTTGCGGTCACGTGTGCTCTGAAAAGTCAGCCCGATATTGGGCGGAGATTCCTTTACCGCACGGCACCCATGCTTTCCATGCGGCCTGCCCCTTTTGTGCCACCCAACTCAATCTGATGCAAAAGTGGGCCAAGCTGATCTTTCAGGGGCCTGTAGACTGACAGCATAGAGGAGGTTATAATGAACTGGTGGACAGTGGATTATCTAATTGAAGTGGAATCCAGTATGCTGAAGGATGGTTGGTATGAGAACTGTTTCATACCACACGCTGTGAAGCTGCCTTTTAAAATGCTTATGCAGGTTTTTGCTCCGATGACATGGTGAATGACAGGAGGTGTTCGTTATGATTTCCTGACTGTTATTTTGTCTACCGGCCCACAAGATGTCAATTCACACCCAGCATTACCACATCACTCAGGAGATTTAATACATTTCTATATAGGACACTTGGCTTTAGACTCAAGGTGCTTCGTTTGGTTCTTGGTGATCCTCCTTCCTGTGGAGTTTTGTTGCTTTAATGATCTATCCAGTGATGTCCAAAGAACTTGATTTTCTGGTTCTAGTGTGTCGAGTTGGAACTAAACTGTGCAGGATGGTCGGAACCCCATGAGCAAGATCTATTATTTTAAGTACTAGGAACTCCAAGAGGTCAGAATCCCATATCCCAAATTCCACTGAGGGCTTCTACAAGGATGTACTTGTCGGAGCAGTGTTTTGGGAACTGCAATACTAAAATGGCGGTTTCCAAAGAGGAATTTTTTTATAAAAAGGGTGATTTTTCTGTTTAGTTTGTTTTATTTGATCCTTTACATGAAGAGCTACCAAAATAACACTCCTAAAGGATTCTGCAGGAATACCGATCAGCCACAGTGGAAGCTTCATCTTCATTTAAGTGGAATTAGAGTGACTTGTCATCATGTTCACCTACTTCAGTGACCTCAAGTATTTGGAAACTAACACTTTTTCTTTATTTTTGTCTCAGCTGTCGAAGATTTTAAGCTTTGATGTAAAGATATTTTTATTCATACTGGGCTAACCGGTAACAAAATTAACAAAGGATGTTGCCAAATATTTTTAACAGATAGTTTGTAACTAAAAGAATAGTTCCTTGAAAAGCGTGTTCCAAATATATATTTTGGTAACGTTCATTGCTTGCCACTTCATTTTCCACATGTTGATGTCGCTGTACAATCAAAGCAGATGTGAAAACTGTGGACTATTCTGCAATCAGCATACAGGCTTTTCTCAAACGTGGAAAATGATTGGATTGAGATTGAAAACAATGACGGTATAGAGGTTTATGACGTACAGGAGCCATAAGACAGACAGTGATCGCTTGGTAACCATTTCTCTTTGGTCAAAATTCATCCCATTTCAACTGTTTTATAAGCTTGTTATGAGATTAAAATGACTTATTCGACTATTTTCCTCAAATTTATACAGAGATGGTTTCTTATGCCTAAAGACATTTTTACAGGGGTGTCAAGAAGCTTTTTTTAGCCACACGGAAGGGGTATTTTTTTAAACTCTTGCATTTTTAAAGAGCCTTTTTTCCTTTTTACTCACTGAAAAGTATTTTACTACACACAAGCCCTTGTACAGTTTGTTTGTTTTAAAAAAGATACTAATATATTTATTCAGGTATGTACTTTACGGTGTGGTAGGTGTCTGTATGAATGTATCAGCTTGATCAACATTCACTGAAGTGTGTGTGCTGTGTCCACACTCAGCCTGTGAACAGTCAGATATTCTTTGATTGATGCTCAAACCTTCTGGCCTTGCTTGATTTTGCAAAATAACCCATGATTCCTACCACACTCAGTTACTTTCAGACCCAATATGAACACTGTAAAATCACCTTAGATTTCATCTTGAAATGTTCTGTTGTCTATATATTTGTTTGGATATACAGGCAGTTGTTGTGGTGTGATATACATGCATTTAGAGGGATGTTCCGTAGAGCGGATGTTTTGTTTTCTTGAAACATATCATTGTGAAATCAAAAGCAGAATGAACTGGGAATGGGGAGTGTTTTACTCAAGCAAAGCTACTGTTTATTAACAATGATGCTGATATGAGGCTCTTCCATGTAGCATTAACTAAAATAAAGCCAAACATGTTTTTCTGTTTAAAACGTCAAAAAGGATTTTGTGAAACGTTTTTCTTGCCTTTTCAAATTCCAAGGACAATTCGTGTGTAAGCATTTGTAAATTTCAGCAAAATTAGGCCCAATAAACCATTACACAACAGAGCTTTAGTGTTTTAATTTCTGCGTTTGAACACTAATAGTGTAAAAGTTCAGTACACTTGAACAATGTGAAAGAAACATTTCACACACTGAGGCTATGGCCATTCTTAATGATTTTATTTTTTAATTGGGTTTCAGATGCAGAAAAAATTGAGTCTTGGCAACAGGGTTGTAATAATTTAAAAAGTAGTTCATGTAATCATGGTTGTCTTTGCATAATCACACTCTATGGTATGCTTGAAAAAGCATGTTTAAATAAAGGACCTTTCTCTATCAAAGAACAGATTTAGTGTTTTCAAGTAAAAGCGAACAACTTTAATGCATTTTAGCCCTTCATTTACATGACAACAGTGTTTTGGGAACCTGAAAATGCAAACTTTTGAAAACGATACCGTTGTCTCTCCAGGCAGGGGCAGACAAATGCAGAAATATAAGAAAAGCAGGACAAACACAATAGTGTTCCAGCAACATGGTGCTTGGACCCCTAATGAAACGGCGACGCGTCTTCTAGACATGTATGTATTGGGAAAAGCTTCTGTCACTTTCACTATGTCTGAGTTATGTTCATTCAAAGCAGAGAATCATTTTTGAACGAACTAGGTGTGGTCAGAGCATGTTAAGATATAGGCTTCTTTTTTTTCCTTTCTTGTTTGAACAATGCAATAATGTTGAAATATTTCAAACTAGCATTGTGTGATGACCATTGTCTGCACATCAGAGTTTAGAGTACTTGCACATTGATTTCAGACCTACAAAGAGCATCTTTGTGCTTCCTCCTACTCGTCTCATTCTTCAGTTGCTCTTGCATTACATCATCAATCCCATTATAAAGTTAAACGTTTAGAATTTAGTTCAAATCAAAATGATGAACTTTTTGAAGATAACGCTCTAAAGATCGGCTGCTAAAAACAAAAATCATCACTAGCGATCTGATAGGAGATATGAAAATGTTGTTAAGATTAAAGAAATGCTAACAGTATTTCTTTTTTTTGAAGTTACTGTATGTAATTATTACTCACAGCAGCAAGAGGGTGCTGTTATATCAACTAAACTGGAAAAATCACACTAGCGCCTTTTTGTGAGCTAGGCCTAGAAACATGAATGTATTTAACAATACATAACATAAGTATGAATTACATTTCTTTTTAGTGCAACATTTATTTATTACTTTTTACTGCAAGGTAAATAGCCATTTTTAACAAGTTAAATGCAACTATTTTGTTCATGATAATACATCTCATTTGTGAAGTGAACAGTGTCAAACCATTTTGATTATAATAATCTTTAGTTGTGCAAAACAAGAGAGGAATAAAAATCACCATTTTAAAACGCATAGGTCCGGTTTCACAGACAAGGTTTAGATTAAGCCAGGATTAGGCCTTAGTTCAATTAAGACATTTAAGTAGATCTTATAAACGTGCCTTAGAAAAACATTACTGGTGTGGATGAGACAGAACAATGGCACTGATATATTTTAAGATATGTCAGTGCGAGTTGCTTTCAGTTAAAACAGCTCAAACATGCATTTTAGTATGAGAAACTGAACTAAACTTTTACTGACATTTAATAGATTTTTTCGGTTTTCTTAATAAAAAAATAAAAAAACCTTAACATGATGGTTCATCTGCAGCTGTGCATGTTCCCGGTTTAAAACTCACTACGCATTTAAACAAATGCACTAAAACCCCAGTGTGAAAGGGCTTCGAATAATGGCAAGCGCATTATCCATCAAACAGTGATGACATATTCGTCTCTTTTATACGCGCTCTCTCTGCAAAATAAGGGCATATAAAAGGATTTCGATTTTCAGCACGCCATTTAGCGGCTTTGAAAGGGAAGATCAGTGGGATGCCATGACTGCTAATTAACATTTCCTCCTGTAGATGCGGGAGAGATGGGATGCGTCTCGTCCCACTCCACGCTGACAGTCATCGTAGTAAAGGTGACAGAGAGCTCGTCGGGAAATCTCGGCTTGGCTTGCCCTCATTTAAGAGGGTTTATTAAAAATGACATAACGTCTGCATTGGTGATGAAGCTTAAGCTCTTTTGTGCTTCCTGTGGAATGTTATTTTGTAACGTGCTAAATTCTGAAGTGTGATGTAATGTTATACGCCAGAAAAGGGCAAGGCCACCTCGCTAAAGTCACGTCACGAACACAGTTAATATGTGCACATGTCCTCTGTTCTGTCATTATTACAAACCAATTGGATATTAATTACAGCTGAGATACCTTTCAATATATTTCTCTTATGAGATCTGTGCATCCACCAAAACTGCTCGAGATGTAGTATGGAAGGCTTAGCGAGGGCATATCGCATGAGAGAGAGAGAGAGAGAATGTCTCCTTCAGGACGCCTGCCAGCACACACACACACTCAACTGTTGAAGGATCAAAGCTGCAGAAAATCAAGACATGACGCCCGATCAGCAGAGTCAAGATACTGACACATGGAGTGCAGAGGAGACCTTCAGAACGGGGATCTTCACACAATATATATCAAGCTTTCAGAACAAACACATATGTGAACACTGATGACGATCATCTTAATTATCTTCCAGTTTCAATTATGTGTACAAGTAACATGTACACAGTAAAATTAGATTAATGCACCTTTATCGGTTTTAGAGATTTAAATGAGTTTTAATAGAGACATGATAATTTTTGGTTCTTTTATATGTTCAAAAATATGCAAATATGGGAACACACATGGACTTGAATACCTTTTACAACTGTCCTTATATAATGAAGAAAAAAGGAATTAAAATCGATAATACAAATTTTATATATATTAGAACCTGTAATAATCTCATATTATTGTTGTTGTGAAAAAACTAAAAACTGCTGCACTGCTTATACGACCAATGAAGTCATACAAAACAGGAAATGATGTCATAGAGAAGACCCCTGCATGTTAAATTTGATCTTAGATGGAATAAGTATATTGAACAAAATATGTAATAGTAAGCAAATTCGACAAATTCTTTAGAAAAAAAAAAAAAATGATAACGTTCCTAAAGGTAAATTTTACTAGGCATCTCTGATTGAGTTTATGAACTGGAAGGAAGCCTGGCTGTGATAAGTGTTGCATTCCCAATAAGAATAAAGACGGTCATTTTAAGATACCTGTATATCCTGTGAATGATACGGTGGCAAAATGTATGGATGTTGACTGGCCGTTCTTGCTCATTTTGTGGGAATAAGGATGAAACACTGATCCATTTATTTTTCCAACGTGAAAAAACTCAAAACCTTTGGAATAGTTTCTCTTCATATAGGTAAGCACTTTTTATTCACAAGAAATTTGATTGAACTCACAGCCTACTTTTTCCACATATTTTAATCGAAATTGACGCATTTCTCAAATCTCTTAGGTTGATTAAAAACAAGAAAAGTGACAGGGTCTTGAAATATGATTTTTTTGGGAATGGCACTGATGCATAATGCGTTTAAATGTCATTTTTCTTTTTCTTATTTTAGCCTATTTGTAAAACTTTACAAGAAGATTTGATGTAATTTAATTCCTGTAGATGTTCTATCTGTTCTGTCTTTTATGTCTGTGTATTGTTTGATGCATTACAATAATAAAAAAGGCTCTTAAAATATCAGATAAATTGACCTTTTTATGACAAGGCGAGGTTAGTTCAGATTCTAAAATGTCATGGTGCTACTCTTCAAAAACAAAATTATATTACAATTACAATCTACATCGAAAAATATTTAAAAACAAAAACAAAATTATATTACAATTACAATCTACATTGAAAAATATATTTAAAAACGTTTGGTAAAATAATAATTGTTACACAACATGACATTTGGTCATTAATTGAACTTCATGAAAGCGACATAAAAGCTTTTAAAAGGCAAAACCAACATGAATAAAAAGAGTTTTGTGAAAATCTTTCCTTTTCTTTCTCATACTCATTGATCCTGTCCTTTTGGATAAACTACATGGCCAGTCCTGACCGCATGAGGTCTTTCATAAAGCAGGAAAATATCCCGAGGGAATGCTAAGGGAATTTCTATCATAATTTGGAACCAATCCTAAACGGGATAAAACAAGAATCCTCAAAGAATCAAATATGATCCTACTGGATAAATTGAAATTCCTAGTGTTCCATTTAATTTGTCAGAATGTCATTATGCAGTGGGAATGCGGTTTGATCCCATTAGCTTCCAAATGATGACAGACGTCAATAGCATTCCTCCAGGGCTCTTGATAAGGTTAGTGGTGTGTATCTCTGGAAGGAAGGTGTTACCTGCTAAACTCTCCCGCTCCTGCAGGGGGAAACAGGTCGAAACACGATTTGTCTCACCGTGATGTCTGTCCACCGACAGGTGAGCTGGCGAGGCGATATGCCACAGGTGGCTGGACGCCATGATCAGTAGGACACCTACATTCGGAGGGGTGGTGCTCTTGATATTCACCTCTTCCCCCCAGCGTGAGACCCCGACAGATGATATGCAGATCATTGCCTGTAAATAAGAGATAGTAAAGCTACAGACACGCGCACGCGCACACAACAAGACGCGCGTTCGTTTCCCCCGCGCTCTTAATTTAGTAAACTTGGCAGTCGTTTTTAATCTCACGGCAAATTGAAGCGGTAGGGGATCGTGGCAAGTGTTGGATGCATGTTATTAATTCCTCGCTATTTCTGTCTAGCGCAATTAGTCACTGTTTGCCGCTGAAAATGTCCCATTAATTATCCACGGCCTGTAAGTGGAGCTGCTCGTGGCTACAGTGACTGTCTGCAGATTTAGGGAGAGGTCCGCATTCACACACACTCACCTCTGAAAATGAATGACGGGTCTGAAACGTCTCTTTAATTGCTTTTAAAACACGCAATCTTTGCCTCAGTTTGAAAGAAGGCACGAGGCTTCTCGGTTCGTCTTCTGTTGTCATTACAGATTGTTTGCGGGCACCCGAAGGCGCAGGAGTCGCGGCGCACTGCTGTTTCAATACAAAATAAAACCCTTTTATAGTAGGCCTGCACATGACGTCAGATTAAACGTCTGCTGAGACCAGGACTGTCACATGGGCTGTAGACAGAAATCATATTAACCCGACCTTGTGCACCAGAGAAACGATGGCGCCGCCATCTTTAGAATATTGTCTTTGAACTTCCGTTTTTGCGGTCGCTCTGTATTCTATGGCATCGCTGTCCAGGAGTAATTAGCTGGTGAAGTTGATTTAACGTTACTTATTGTAGAGTTAACGAAAGTTATCATGAGCATTTTAATGTTTATGATAAGCATTGTAAAGCATATGGCTTAACAAATGGACCGTGGGATTTTTTTTTAACGAGCCGTTCATTCATAACTAGGCAAGATCGCTGTGAAAATACAGACCGGAAGTCAAAAGACAATGAGCTCAGCTCGGTCGGCCGGAGTGAATGCGGTCGCGCCCACAAGTGGCAAAAAGACTGAGCGGCGACATTTGTTTTCAGCGTGAATGCCGTGAAAAACACACAAAACAAATCTAAAACGGGAAAGAGCTTTGCGATTGACTGTACAACTAGATTTGACCAGAAATCTGAGGTACTATAACTTATATCTTTACAGACTGCAAAAAGCTACAGAACAGACTATATTCTGCGTAATTGGATGTTTTTAAATAAACACTGACAAAAAAACTATACAAGTTTTAGGGCTGGACGATATGATGATATACAGTATAACATTAATGTAAATGATCACTCGGATTTAGACCTATCTATATTGTATTTATATAAAACGTTTACCGGCGTCGAAATCAGGCACATATAAATGTCAGGAAACACGATTCCTGGCTGCATGTCAATATCCATGGATCACTGGATCTTTGATAAGTTGTAAGGAACACTATATCGAGTCCAACTTTTAGTTTAAACTGATAATAGTTTGTTTTACTTGCGTTTTCGCAGTTTCCCCTATTAACTCCAGTCACGCAGCAGCTCTTTTGCCACTCAGTCCCGCTGAGGGGGGCGTGTTCCGGCGGGGAAGTGACGTTACTGCATTCCCTCTATTATCTATATTGTTTACAAACACCTAGTTGGAAACTAAATTTGTGAAATTTATCCTAAAAAAAAAGGGTGAAGAGTTTTGTTTCAGCATTGTTTTACTGATTAAACAACACAGGTGAAACTCGAAAAATTAGAATATCGCGCAAAAGTTCATTTATTTCAGTAATTCAACTTAAAAGGTGAAACTAATATATTATATAGACTCATTACATGCAAAGTGAAATATTCAAGCCTTTATTTGTTATAATTTTTATGATAGTGGATTACTAAAACCTTTTCACAATATTCTATTTTTTCGAGTTTCACCTGTAAAACAATTATATTGTGGACCATGGCTTTTACTTCAACTAAATTTAATATAAACTATTTAAAAAAAAAAAAAAAAAAAAGCAATTTAATTAAAGTAAATTAAAAGAAGTTTCTTTGGTCAACTTGTGTTGAATTGTATCTTTTTCCTAGGCAATAACGATGGAAATTTTCAACCCGATCTCATGAGGAAATTGTTGGGGCTTTTTTGGGAAATTTGTATGATATGTTGGGTTGAATTTGTATGATATAATTCATTAGCCTGGCTCCGCCCTCCTACGTACTTCCACTCAATTTTAATTTTCCTTCAGTACGTCGTCTGGGTTTGCGGTATATTCGCGGGTTTTCTCCGGCCAATTTTTTCCCGGTCCAATCAGCGAACAGAGGGAGTGGCTGAGAACGACGACGGTGAGGTCGTGCGCTTTGAGTTGTAGCCAGGGCCGGCGCTAGCCATTTGGGTGCCCTAAGCACAAATGCTTGGTGGTGCCCCCCCCCCACTCACCCCCCCCCCCCCCCCCCCCCCCCCCCCCCCCCCCCCCCCCACTCACCCAAGGAATAACAACCATTCAGAATTTCTTAGTCTGATGAAGCACAATATAATAATTCTGTACATAATTGATATATGTGTGTGTACTGTGTATAATTATTTTGTATATATATAAATACACATTTGCATTTATGTATTTAAGAGATATTTGTTATTTATATATAAAATATTTAAATTTATATATAATATAAATTATATATAAATATATACAGTATATACATGCAAATATTTCTTAAATATATACGTGCATATGTGTGTGTATTTATATATACAAAATAATTATACACAGTACACACACATATATCATGTAGACACAAACTTTTATTTTGGATGCGATTAATCTTTTCCCAGCCCTAATAATTTGACAACTCTGTGAATATGAAAATATACAAACACTGAGATTGTGTTTTTTTTTTTTTTTTCTAATTGCAGTTTCACCAACAGATGTCGCCCTTGGGCCTTGGCCTATGAACCTCTTGAAAATGACCGCATTATCCGCATAAAACAACAACGAAAAAACGTATCTAAGCGGTCTTCCTTTTCTCCCCAAACAAACTAACTGCATCTTAAACAGGCCAAGTTTCAAAATTTTCCGGGGGAGAAAGCCCCGGACCCCCGTTAAAATAAAAGATTCAACATGCAGGGCTAAAAAAGCCCCGGATCATTTCATTTGCACTACTAGCGACGCCCCCCCTGGACATGCATACACGACGCAAGGGCGCCCGCGCTACAAAACTAACATTTTTATTTAAAACATTGTCTTACCTGCAAAGCGACGCGCGAGTATCATCCCGCTGTCTATTCTTTTTCCTTTTTTCGCCCCCGACTCTTGGTGCCTTTTCGAGGCCATGTCTGAGGTCGGTGTCTGCCAAATTTGACATTGATTGAGGCATAATCGAACAGACCACTGGGAGGTGGGGAAGGGGGGGCACCAGAGGGAGACGAAAAAGGAGATTCACCTTTTTCTCGACTAATTTGGTCTAGGCCTATATTACTTTTGTATTGCTTTTGTATATTAACATGCTTTAGACATATTTTATTTGTTATTTATACTAGTAGCCTATTGTGATGATTTTTCACGACCCAGATTTTTTGGTGCCCCCCCAAGCACTTGGTGCCCTACGCGCAGCGCGTGATGTGCGTGTGCGGAGCGCCGGCCCTGGTTGTAGCTCAGTAATGGCGGCGGAGAAAGATGCGAATGAAGCCATTCAGTCTGTTGTGGCAACGCTGCCGAATATCCAGAAGTTAAAGCTGGAGCAAGAACAATCTTTGCTGACTTTTGTTGGTGGCCATGATGTGGCCCTCCTCCCCACGGGGTTCGGGAAAAGACATACGTCACACGACCAAACGTTAGCGATTGGTTATGGCAGATCCAGAGTGACTCAGGGTAGATCCAATAGTTTTAAACTTCAACAGAGTACCCGCCTTCAAGGAAGTTAACGCTCGTCAATGGAGAGAGTGGCCAGACTCTCTGTACAAATGAAATGTGTACGAGAGTCTGGTAGGACCAGGCTAATAATTCATATGTTGTTGTTTTGTTTTTTTAAAGGTAAGCTCTTTAAAAAAAAAAAGTAAAACCCCTAAACCTGAGTGGGGCGTAAGCAGATTGTACGAATTCATTTGAATTTGCAAAACGTAAAAATAGTTATGAATTGCCATAGGGAGTTTTCTTGGAATAGTCTTTGGAAAAGACTACGGTAAACAAAACTTCACTATGTAAGTTTTGGCCATCTAGTGGTTAAAAAACAAAACTTAATGCATTTTCCAGAAGAACATTTATCTGTTCAATAAAATGCCTTACTCACTTGTTGTTGAGTAATAAAAAACACCATCTCTGCGTTGCTTTACCACATTTCAAATACCTCAGTTCTCGCCAAAAGCCAAGTTAATGTTGATACTTGTTTTATTATGAGCTCTGTTGCGTTCTCTTTTTGCCAGCAGATTTCCTCTGTTCTGTGTGTTTTTGTAATGGGTGATTCCCCAGAGGTTCAAGATTTAGCGGCTCCATGTCAACCTTTCTCGCTCGTGACGACAACTATAACCTGTTCCACTCCCACGCCAGACACACGTCAACGCAGCCAGAGCAACTTTCCTCTATTTATGGATATGACGAGAGACACGCGGTCGAGTGACGTATATATGCAGTTCAAAACCATCCCGACAGGTATAAAATATAAACACTAATAATAGGCTAATCATAGTGAATCAGAGCCAGACAAAAACACGTTTCGGAAGAATGATGATGTATTGACTCATTATTTAAATTTTGAACAAAAAAGTTACACAATTTTAAAATTAGCCTGTGAAGTATTACACAGAGTAAAGAGTGTGACAAGCCCTATTCTCCTCAATACATATTTATTAAATATAATTCAAATGTAATAAGCCTAACTGCGGAATAGTGCTGTGAAAAATATACATTTTAAATTAGAGCAACAGCCCCTGGTGTCTTTAATAATATATTGACCAAGCCCGTTCTCCTTTTTTAACGCAACAATATCATTTCAAAGTAGGGCGAAGTGCTTCTACTAACCCACATCGTAAATTTCCATCTATTTATACAGTTTCTTGTCTTCATGGCCAATGATAAAACAAGCAGTAGGGTATTTATAGGGCCAGGGCTAATACACAAACACATCACGAGCACTGAGCCCCTCTTCTTCCCCCTCTCTAATTTGCAGCTCTATGGCAGCAGTGGCACTCTCAGCTCCACAAGAGGACAAATGACTTTAATTACAGAGTAATTGCCGAGCGTTGTGTTAATTAAATCTTGATCAGTTTAAGTAACTGGATTGCTCCCACATGGAGCCCATGGTGTGATGTGCTGTCTCACTCTCCCTCGTGAACATCTTCAGTCTCACACACACACACCCTCCTCACACCTGGCACTATCCGCTACGATAAAACCCTTTTTTTGTGTTTTATTCTTTCTTGAAGTCTTAACCACTACATTTAGCGCCATCCTTTTGGTTGAAATTGGTCATAACTCAATTAGCGGATGCATTAGGTAACAAGAACAGCATTTATTAATCCAGGTTAATGTTCATTCTATTGTTCAATACATTTCAAAAGTTTGGGATCGTAAGATTTTTGAATGCTTTTGAAAAAAGTCTCTTATGTTCACCAACACATTCATTTGACATAAAACAGTAATATTGTGAAATATTATTACCATTTCAATCACTCCAGTCTTCAGTGTCACACGATCCTTCAGAAATCATTCTGGTGCTCAGGTAACATTTCTTATTATTATAACTTGAAAAAATATGTTGCTAAAATAGTTTGGGGACGTTGCAAAAGAAAAGCATTCATTTTAAAAAGAAATCTTTAGTAACATCATGAATGTCTTTACTGTCACTTTTGATCATGTGCCCTTGATCATGTGAAAAAAAGGGATTCATTTCTTTTAAAAAAAGACTGCACTGACCTTAAATGATATTTTGTACATTTATTGTTTGTACATAATACAGTGTTCAAATGTATTATGTTTAAATTAACAGTAACCTAGATGCCGTATAAGTATTCATACCTAAAGCATTAACTTACAATAATTGTATCTTTTTGTAAAGTGTTGCCTACCAAAGTTGAATCACGACAACAACTCTAAATTGAATGTGTTCTTAAAAATGTTTCTTGCTTTATACTAAAACTTTCTCAGTTACATCACATTTTCTTATCCCCCTCCCCCCTCCCCTTTATTAAGGTTTATTAAGGGTCTGTTGCAATGGCTCCAGGTTATTTGCGAAAATGCCATAACAAACATGATAGAAGCAGAATCAAGAGAGTGGCATCTACTGCAATTTTAGATACATGCATTATCTTTAGGTTCCTGTTGCTTTGGCCAAATCGAATCCTCTTATTTTAATTGGCCGCCATTAGGTGTTCTGCTCAAGGCAATTCCAAGCAGCCCTTGCTTTTGTTGTGCCTCATACTCCTGGCCCCGCTAAAGAATATTAATCACAATTGTCCTAATCTTTGGGATTTTAATTGGAGTGCTTTGTAAACCACAAGGAGGTAAACAGAAGACAAAGGTGGCCTAAATAGTCGGTTGATGTGCACAAGAATCGCCTTTTTGTTTTGCGTTGGCTTTTAAGAAACCGAGATCCCAATACACTGTATATCATTACATGCTTGTCTCAGAGATTGTAAAAAGCTTGTCTGATAGAGCTGTATATTAATAAAATAGGGTGTACTAGTAATACATAGTGCATGAGAGACATATTGCATTTACCACTGCAATTAATCTGTTGCAGACCGAATCCTTTCATTGCTGTGCATATTTGTGTAGCTAACACAGAGGATCATGGGATTTTTCTCTACAGATTTTAAAGGGCTTTATTGAAAATCCACTTGTTTGCTAGGCTCTTGGGTTTAGATTAAAACAGACTGTCAGTTTACAGTAAGTAAGCAGATAGTAAGCAACAGGCTGGAGCTGAAACATATTGCAATGAGTGGTGGATTTATCTGCGATTTAGGAACTCTAATCCAGTTTTCACTGATGCATTGAGCGATTGAATTCGTGTGCAGATGTCGATATGTGTGATGTTGGCTTTGCTCTTAAAATACTGGGATTTTCTGGTGTGTTCTCTGCCCTGGCTGTAGTCAGTAGACATTTCACACACAAACAAGGGGTATCGAGTACATACTTGGCATTTGTAAAGTGTTTTGAGGTCATCAAATAAAAAAAATGTTTCTCATCAAATGTTTTTTTTTTTCTGACTAAGTCTAAAAAATTATTCATACTTGCATTGAAATGGTAAAACAAACCCCTGAACTTTCAGAACGGCAGATTTGCCAGTTACAGATTGATGAAGAATTAAGACGCACCAAGAATTACCCAGATTAACCTGTCAAAGAAAAAAAAATTAAGCCTTCTCCTTTAACATTTCAACCCAGATGAATAATTCTCACATTCTTTGCATTTAAATTGAATGAATGCTGCACTCAAACTGACTCTTGGTGTAGAAATGTACCTAGCACTGGAGATTGTAGCCTATGGTTAATTTATTCTCATTGGATTAGGGCACTCCTATCTTTTGCTACCTGTTTATGTAGCATCAACGCTCATCCTCATAAATCACCTTTATTGGTGATCACCTTTATTTTGTTATTATCAAAAATTGAGTGTAAACTGTATAGTGTGTAACAGCCGTGTTCCATTCATTTTCTCCATAAGGAAACTGATTTTTAAAGATAACTTGTACACCTTTAAAGACAGCCCTACTGTGAGCTAATACGTTAATCGATGGTATGGTCGCCAGTTTGCATAATTTCAACTTTTAATTTTTTTATAATAACCATTTAACAGCAGAGTTCGTGGTGAAAAACTACATTACCCATCATGCTATACATTTCACCAATCAGAGTCGAAAAAAGCAAAACATGCCAAAGGAGCTCTTTAACTCCGCCTACTCCCATGACGTAATCAAGTCTTATGGATACTTATATGTGTGTGTATATACATATATATATGCATATTTTGCAGTAAACTTGAAATATATTGTTTATATATATAATCAACATTATGTAAAGGAGTTTTACTGTTAAGCAGTCCATTGTATTTTTGTGCGATATTGTGCGATATTGGTTTTACATTTAAAGTAAAATAGCTGGGTTATGCATTATTTAGGAACTATAATTATAATATAGGATTATAATACAGTATTTGCATAATTTTCATTACATATTAGATTTGAAATTTTTCTAAAGAGCAATTGATATATTTTGCTTTGGGGAAAGAGGTTTGTGGATGCGTGTTATAAAAAGGAAGACAGACAGCATGTGTGTGTGTGTGTGTCAGGTAGGTGGTTGAAACAGTGATTAGACAGTAGGAACAGTAGTAAAGGGTGGAGGGGAGCGTGGTGGAGGATTATGAACTCTGAGGTGCTGACACATCTCTACCTCTCACAGCTCCCAATTTAGTCAAGGATCAGACTCCGTTTAGATAGTGGAGGATTAATGATCAGTCTAGCATGACATTTTTATGAGGGTAACCCTTCCACTCTTCAGGCACAGAGGGTCTCGCATTACATCCACATCTCGCAACTGCCACCAGAAAGAATTTTACTGCAGCTAATTGTAAAAACTAAAAAAGACAAATCATTTCAGCGCTGAAGTCTGATTGAACGAGTCACACTCGGGAAAATAAACCGAACACACTAATTAAAGGTCATTAAAAGTGTGCACAAGGATTTTAGTATGGGCAGATGTCATTTAATTTGACACAAATTTAAATAAGGCTGTGAGGAATTAATGTTTATGGTCCTAGTCTAATTTCAAGTCCCCCTGTGGTGAAAATCAAGCTTTTAATGTTGTTTGTATGTCTATGTGGTGTTTTTAATGTGCTTTACGTCAAACCATGTGCAAATTCACAAGTCAACACCGTTGCTAAGTAATTTCTCCTAAAACTGCTGTGAAAAAAGACGGTTTGAAATAGCTGGTGATTCTGACGTCACAATCTACCTTGTAACCAATCACATCACGAGGTGGGCGGGCTTTAGCATATCATTAACTGCTGCAAAGCAGGGCAGTCTCAAGAGAAGCTATGTTATCCTGGTATAATTTTCTGTTGATATGAAAAATCAGGTATATTTAGCAATATAGTGGGTGAATTATGTATATTACGATGTTATGATATATATATGCCTTTTGTCCACTGACGTTCTGAGTTGTTCAGTGTTTCTAAGGATGCTGATTGTTAGAAGGCAGATGTCTGACTCTGAGATACGAACTTGAACATGGTTTGTGTAACATTAGCAACGTTAGCTGTTTGATAACGTAGTCAAGAAAAGGACTAATCATCTCACAATTCTGACTTTTTTTCTCAGAATTACATGATATTACATGAAGAAGGACTACACGCCTGCACACATATATATTCAAATGCGCATTCCTATGGACTGAACACGTGATGCGCATGTGCACGCCGTCTGCGTTTTCGTGGGTTTGCGTTTTGAGGTTTACGCAGAGATAACGGATAATCTTTTGCACCTTCGAACCTATTTCATTGAGTGTGTTCTCGGGACACCAGGCACTGTTTTGTGTGGATTTTCTGTTAGAGCGGTATCGTGTTAGCGGTTAGTTTTAATTTTAATCAATCAAAACTAACTTTAGCTGGACAATAACTTCATCCTAATGCTGTTGTGAAGCCAAAACAATCTGTTACGGTAATTTCTATTATAACTGTAAAGCTGCTTTGAAACAATCCATACTGTTAAAAGCGCTTTATAAATGAAGGTGAAAGTGATAAACTCAATTGAGAGTTGTAAAGTCATAATGTTATGAAGGAAAAAAAGTCAGAATTGTGAGATGTAAACTTGCAATTGTGAGATAAAAAGTTGAATATGTCATTTTGGCGATCAAAGATGAGTTTTAAGGGTTAAAATGATTGACTACAGGGGGGCCTTAAAGTTGTTTTGTCCAATGTAATTATTCCAATGTTTGGGAAAATATTTTCAATGTTCCATATACTGTATATGCTTAATGATCCACATCAAGTCACACAACAGTGCAATCTACCGTCTACCTTGACCCTAAACAATGATCATAGTAACCATTTACAAGCTGTAACTTACTGTAATTATTATTAAACTATAATAAAATAATATGTGATTTCCTTTAAACAGCATACATTTTCAGGAATATCTGTGTCACTTTCATTTATTATTTTGATAATATTAATGGAAAATACCATGTTTTATTGTAGTAACAGTTAAAGTAACACTTTTAAGGTAAGTATGTTTATAGTAAAGAAATCATAGTAGGCATGAGTTTACACATCACCGGATTATAATGGGATTAAAGCCTGAAACGATGAATGCCACATCTAGAACGGCACAAAATAGAGTTACTGTGTTAGGCTGAATAAAAAAAGAAATAAACAAAACATGTTAACCATATATGGACACTACAGCTAGTTAACAGCAAAAAAACGTATTAGCTATTGTCACCAAAGAGAGATTAAAAAGTTTCTGAAATCTTATTACCGTGTTTATTGGAGATCCCGTATTTATAAATTTTGCAGTAGTCACAAGAACTGCAGCAACTTCGGTAATTTGTCGGAAACTACGGTTACTATGGTAATTTTTACAAGCGCTAATACAAACCCCTCCCAACCAGGAAGTGAAATCCAGCACTAATAGCACCACTATCATCGAGTCCAAGCGGGAAAAAGTCAAAAGATCAACAGTGCAGATGTAAATGCAGATGCAGTCCAGATTGTGCTTCTGAGAAGACTAAAAACGCACAATGACGCGATGTTTATAAGCTTCAGTTCGGTTTGTTAAGAGCAACATTTGCAATGCTCTCTAACTTACATAAAGGCTGCCACCACCGGAACAGAAGAGGACAACTTAAACGATAACTTTGTTATTTTAACACCTTATCTCGATAATAACGCTTCCGTTTATTGGCGTACAGCATATATGTTTATATATATATATATTTATAAACATGTATTTATCTGTGTATTTTGAATACGCTGCGGATTGCAAACTAGATGCGCGAGGTGAAGAATGCTGCTCCAGACACGTTGAGTAAACGTGTAACATACAGGAAGTTTCAAATAATTAACACTAACTTCAAAACCTCAGAAGACGTCTGAATGTCGTCGGACAGGTGGACATGGACCCTGACAGGAGCGACAGCGGTGTGTGTTTTATCGGTGTATGTGGCCTCGGCGCCGCGCGCTGTGCCCGGTGGAGACTCAGGTAGGACTCACTGGCTGCAGTCAGTCACATGTGTTTGTGTTTATATCACATGCAGCCTATCACAGAACAGCATATTGTAATATCACATAGTATGACGCTTTTTGAAGTGTGAATGAGACCTATTGAGATTATTGTTAATCTCTCAGAACCCCGTCTCAGTCCATCGCCTACAGTGGAACCCAAAAATTAGTTGGACACTCAAGTCTTATGACACATTATATCCTCCATGGACCCTGGAAAAGACGTTTGTCCTCTGTAATGGACTATATTTTAGTGAATTTCTCTGACACCATACATGTCACAGTCTGGATGTCCCGTAAAGAGCACATTCAGGGCTTTTTAGAGATAGGCTACCAAATGTTTGGAGGTTTCAACATGACAACAACTCCTTGGTCTTTAAAAATGCCTGACATTAATTTAGTGATCGAATTTAGCACTCTTATAGAAATATGATAATATTCTGTAGTTTTCATTTAAATCTGACTCACTCATTTTCAAATTTCCGTGAATGTTATGGGCTTTTTAATCAAAGTATGACTTTCTGTTACAAAACAGTGCATTGATTTCATACATGTCCTCTGCAGAGACACCAGGACTTAAAGCATGTTTATCAAGCATTTTGGGAGACACAACAAGTGAATAGGGAAATGAAATATTAGATATTATTATGAAAATGTTGCCAATTATTACTCACATTATTACACTTCTGTTTTCAGTACATGTTTCCCCAAGAACACATTAATGTGCAAACCAGATACAGTGTATAGATACTATGTTTTGAATGGGCCATTTTACCCATATTTCATAAAGCAAAATGGTATAATTCATTATGTTATATCTTCCATAGCATTGTTGAGAATCATCTTTATACAGCAGCGTTTGTTATTTTGTTAGGTTTTAATAGACCAAAAATATATATTAAAAGTATTGGACACTTTCTGGTTGCAATCATTTAAAATAGCTCAGAAAAGTTGTTTTTGAGATTGCGTTTACAGATGCCACTTTTGTTTTAGCCTATTATATATTGGCATTATTCACTCCAGACATTATCATCTGTGTGAACAAATGGGAAGGTTATTTACTGCTGGGTCAGACTAGATGAGTGTGTCTGCGTCCCTCTCAAAGCTGTCAAGAGAACAGAAATACTAATCCCTCTGGACTGACGTCAGACCATTTAATCACAAGAGAGAGAGAGAGAGAAATACTATACATGATGATATTAACGCACTGCAGAATTGGTGAAAAATGTGAAAAAATGATTAGGATGTAATCAAGATTAACAGGTTAAAGTAAAATAATTTACAAGTTTTTAATTGATAGTTTGACCACATGACATTAGTCATTCGATTATTTTTTCTTTTTAAATGTTTAAAACATTTTCAAAAGCATATGAAGCCAGCAAGAATACAAGTTACATTTGTAAGAACTTGGCGTGTGTACTAGTTTTTTTTATTGTGTTTTATTTATACACTTTTTTTTTTTGTCATTGACCCATGAATGCAGTCTTGCACAATGCTTTTTAAAAAGTTGTCCTATAGACAGGCAGATTCACCAATTGGATACAAAAATAAATGTTTTTCTTCTGGGGGGAGCAAACAACAAGCTGCTGTTCTGTGAGCTTTACAGCATGTGCACGGGCAGGGTGGCTTTTGGAGGCTTTTGGGGGGGGGGGGGGCTGAGTGCAAGAAGCTGTTTGGGTCTTACGGAGAGAGAAAAAACAGCCAACCCCTTAAGCGTGGCGTTTAGGGACATTGCAGGATGCTGGTGTGATAGCGCCAGCTGAATGCTCGGCAAAAATTCTCCAGGTCTCCGTCTCGCAGTCCTAATCCCTTTAGGTGTGCTGCGCCCCGGAGAGGCTGAGCGGGCGCCCCGAGGGACCGCTGTTGTCTAGGAATGCGAGTGTGGAAATGATGGGGATTATGGGGGGAAAAAGGCTGCTGTGGGTGCCTATCACAGAGACACTTCGCTCCTTCCGCCGCTGTCCTGCGCTCAACTGCATCTGTGCCCCTTTCTCTGTTTAGCCCTCCCTCCATGGGACTGGGCTCTCTTTTGGGGTCTAGACACAGCACTGCACTGCTATGAATGAAATTGTGATGCATAACATGAGAAATTTTGATTACAGGGAGATCCACATGCTTTGAAATGCGGTAGACCTGGCCTCACCGCGCGTGTATTTATTTCTATTCTAAATGAGACTGTGAAAGCAGAGGAAATTCAGCCGCTGAAGTGTGAGGGGTCTGCACCTACAGATAGAGGACTTCCAACATGACAACGAAAAAAGACGACCGCTAGTGATACGCAGGAAGTGCCAGCTAACAATTTCAAAATTTTGTGATGCACTGAACATTTCATATTGCATCAGAGAGCACAGATTATAGGATTTTACAGTGTTTAGACAAGTATTGCGTCAGGCAGAATTGCTTAGATTTATACAACAGGGCAAAAACATTTGGGATTAGTAGGCGAAAGGACTTTTTGTCCATTAATCTCTGAACTGCAGTTTAAAAACTGTTTTTTTGGGGGTTTGTAGATTTCTAGATTTTGGTTGTAAAGTCTTGAAATTGCTACCCTTTCCACACCTAAACCTCTCTGTATCGATACTGTAATGAGCAGGGTTTCCACAGCCATGGAAAACCTATGAACATCTGGGCCTATGAATTTTAAAATGTTAATTTCTAAGCATGGAAAAGGAACGGAATTGAATGAAATTTGAAGTCATGGATACACAGTACTTACAGAGTCTGTAAGAAGTCGCTTATGCTCACCAAGACTGTGTTTATTTCAGGACTCTTTGATAAATAGAAAGTTTAAAAGAACAGCATTTATTAGAAATAGAAATGTCTTTATTGTCACTTTTGATCAATTTAATGCACCTCTGTTAAATAAAAGCATTAATTTCTTTAAAAAAAAACCCAATTGGTGGGTCGTAAACCATTTCATTTCATTTCATTTATTTATAAAGCACAAATAAACACAACAGAAGTTGACCACTGTGCTGTACAAATGAGACCTGTGCTTTTTCCTAAACCAGAGTTCAATGGCCAGTTAGTCTGTCTGTTAAAGGGGTCATGACATGGATTTTTAAAAATCATTTTAATATGTTCCTTGAAGTTCACTATCACTAATAATGTTGATAGTTTTTTGCCCCAAAAATAAATAAATAAATAAATAAATATATATATATATACTGTACATGTGTGTAAAAAAATTTTTTTTTCAACCCTTGTTCTGGAACAGGCATGGGCCTCTGTCTGAAATGATCAGTTTTTAAGGGACGGCTCCTTTAATGCTTGTCAGTAAACGGCCGCTGTTATGATTGGCTAACGTCATCGCATATGAAACCTTATCAACACCCACTCGCTATTGCACGCGATTAAGTGTTCTGAAAACATTATATAAAACCGTAATTTACAGACAAAGCATTATGAAATATACGGTTTGCGATGTAGCCGCTGTCAGGTCTAAAACCGCTGACTGCTTCATCTGTCAAGAAAGGTTTCTCTGTAAACTTTCTATCACACTGTGCTTCGTTTGTAAAACAATCTGCAGTCAAATTCTCAGAAGTAACATCCTTTGACACGATCCATGACGGCATTGAAAATAAACCATCCACTTGTTCCTAACACTGGGATCCTTAATGGGTTCTAGTGATTGGTCGATCATGAACGATTCATTCATTTTGAAAGACTAAGGGATAACGAGATGTCTCAGAGAGTGATTCGTTCATTTTGTGTTGACCGTGCATACGCAACATCCCATTGGTTCTGTACAGGAAACAGGAATGATTAGTTGTCTTCAGGTCTGAGTCGTTCGTTCTTTTGTCACGTGTCTTGACATCCGTATTGGATACTGAAATTAGTTAATAATTCCCAATATTTCCTACAAACAAGCGTGTTGTTAGTTGTCTTACAGTAAAGTGATGCAGTTCTGGCCTCAAATTTCTTTCAATTTATTAATTCCCCTAACTTTTCGATTTTCCTTTCCATAATTCATGATGAACGAACGACTCAGACCCAAAGACTCAAGATGAACAAATAATTTCTGCATAGACTACATAGCTTCAGCCAATGGGGCTGTGACATTTCAGTTATATTCTGCTGAGATTTGTTCATTTTGCTGAATGAGACTCAAAGATCCGAGTCAGTAAAATGAGCCGAACTTCCCATCACTAATGGGTTCTATTTGCTTTTGAGCTAGTGGGCGGGGCCTATGGGTCAATGACACATTGTTTGTTGATGTCTTGCTCTAGAGGCAGGCATCTGAAAATGTATTTGCCCATGTGACGTCATCACAGATCCCACAATATCAAAACAAGCCGTTTTTGGAGCTTGATTAAATAAATGCTTTGTTTATAATGAGGTGGACATTTTAAGCTCTGAAACTTGCTGGATGTTTTAATGGTACATAGACCTCTTATATGTCAAAAGATCAAGGCAAATTTGATTTCTCATGTCATGGCCCCTTTAAGGGTCTTAATAGAGACATTTGTACTCTAATAAATATAATCTGTAAAATCTATTAATTCAGGTGACATACATCCAGAAATACGCTGAACAATCTGTCTGGTAATCATGAAAGGTCCTGGAAACTGATTGGTCAGAAAGTGTGGGATCCCTGAATGAGTCATAGGTTTTTAATATGTTGATGGATATCAAGGACAGGACTAGATATGTGTGAATAATGGTTGTGAGTGACACAGAAGCTCTTAAAAAGACCAGTCACTCGTGAGCTTTTTGTATGCGTGTGGCTCTGCGCAGAGGGACTCACAGGCGTTTGCGTCCATGTATGCCATACAGCGAAGGATGGGGCTCTCTCTGCACATGCATCTCGAGTCACAGAATATGGGAAGAGTGAATAGATTTGCCTGTGTATGTGTGCGTCTGTCTGCTCGGGGATCAGGGGAGACGTGTGCGATGGAAGAGAATGAGCGTGTCGCTTAGGAAATGTCACACTGGGAAGATTTTGCAGGTTTTGATCCGGGCAAATTAATGCAAAACCCAGTGCAAGTATTTGATTTGGGAAAACTTTCAGGAGCGGACTTGTCTCTTAATAATAATTATTGGGTTTACATTAATTTCCCTCTCTGTTTTTCTACCACAGGAGAGCTGATCACTGCTGCTTGTGAACTGGGGGTAAGCATTAGCTGCATTGTTTAATCAATCCACTCATTAACTCTTATAAGCATTAAGGAAGTTTAATTAAGTATGGGGGGAGACGAAAGATGATTAATTTACTTTTCAGGCCACAGGTTTTTTATCCTCTCTTCTTTTCTATGCACTTCTTTTTTTGACTAAGTTAGGACTAGAGAATGCTATAATTTGCAACCCTGTTCTTCAAATCCAATTAGACTGAATGGTTAGGCGATGGCTTTTGTAAGCTTCGCCTTATGTACGGTATAAGGCTTATTATACTCAACCCCTCTCCTTTTTGTGCATGCGTGTGTGCGTGTGTGTAAGCCGCAAAGAATGAACTAAATCGGGTTAACAGTTATAATAAGTTTTATTATTTAATAAAGTTTATTACGCCGCCGCGATCCTTTTAGGGAGTCTGTGGCGGTGTCACTATGCCAGTAATCCCTCCCTCTGTCCGTGTGGCCTGCCTGTCTGCGGCTCTCCCCAGGGTCGGAGGGCTCTCTCCGGGCCACAGGCCGGCGGCCCTCCCTTCCTGCTCCCTGGAGCCGTGGATCTTTTCTCCTTTAAACTCCTCGTAGCAGGACTGCCCCCTACCGTGCATTTCGCCTTTTCCCACCATGCCACCCGTGCTTCCAGACCTGGCGGCGGCACTGCATTGCTTTCCACACCGTCGGCCTCGCGTGGCACCAGTGCAGGCATTTCTGCCACACACCTCACACGTCACTTGCGCAGTCACGCACACCTTGCTGGCACTTCCAAGCGTGCCCTTCGCGCCCCTGCCATCTGTTTGCCATACTGTCTCTCTCTTTCTTTTGTCCTGTCTTTGTGCCCCCTTCCAAGCCTCTCTGTTCTTCTCTGCCTTGACCTCTCTCTTTCTTGTCTTCAAGCTGTCCATTCTTTCCTCATTTTGAATTAGCATCTTTACTTTATATTCAGACATTTGGCAGTGTTGGGGAAGCTACTTTACTATCGATTCTACTCATAATTTAAAGTCACTCAACTAAAGTAATGCTACCCTGTTGACAAGCTAAGTAGCTAACAATATTATATTATATGCAAGGATTTTGCTTCTTTTTTTTTACCGGTTCAGTTCAATTAATTGTACAAATGAATCAATTCACAAAAATGTATTTGATTACCCCATGCTTAATACGAGAGAGTAGGGTCTGCACGACTACCCATTTTTAGTTGCCGACCAATAGTTGATGTCATCCAGGGCTTCCATCTATATCCCCTTGTAAGGGACCCAGTTCCTTAAAATTATGAGATATAAATATGGAATTGTAAGAAATAGACTATATTTTTTTTGAGTTGTGTGAATTTATTGTGTTTAAAAAACAACAATTTATTTATTGCAATTTTAGATTTGTCTTGCATTGAACATCTCGCAAATCTGACTGAGATTTTTTATCTTACAGTTTTGACTCTTTTCCTTACAATTCTGAGTTTACATCTTACACTTTTTCCTCTTTTTACATGCCTGCTTTATGGACGAGTGTCTGTCTCGATCACAAAATGTTTTTGTACATTCCATTTCGTATTCATATTAAGTTCTCGAAATGAATATTTGTGAAGATTTGTGTTTTGTGCTCCAGACAGACCCTTTCAGTTCACCCACAAATTAGGCAGGTCACAAGTCCCAGATTGGACATCGGAAGAACCCTGGAGGGTTTTTTTTTGTTACAATTAAACTGTTTCCTAAAAAGCTTTTTTCTATATCTTTAAAGCTACACTGTGTAACTTTTTTAGTTTATTCTTAGCTAAAAACACTTAGTTCTTTCAAAAATATATGTGCTCATTAATGTATATTTACTTCGTTCAAGTAATAAAGTATTCTCGTGAGTATATAATATGCCATTGAAAAAACATACGGGTAAGGGGTTCTAATGTCGGTCGCCATGTTGCCCCTCCATCTTGAAAGTACATTAGCCAAAGAGGGACATACCGGTTAATTCAAGCTTCGCCTTTCGCGTTTTAACACTCGATGGCACCGTGTCGAATGTGAAGAGGGGGATTGCTTGAGGGTGATATCTAAAACCTGAAAGCCTTTTTGAAAGTCTGTTGCTGATGGAGGATCACTCTTATTCTCGAGGATACGTATCAGAGTCGCCAAGGAAGCGAAAAAGAGTTAAAAGTTAAAAAATAAAAGTTACTTTACTAAGATTAGCTTGCATTCGTCTGGGAACCTGATAACTGATGTTAGCAATGAAATGGTAAAAAATTACGAAAACATAAAACTATTATTCATTTTAAATAGATCCACCAGCCCTGGACTAGTCAGCAAATCCATGTTTGTGAACGCAAAGTACACTGGGTTTGAATTTTTTTTATTTGTCAATAATATATAGTTGAGTTACTTTTAAGTTTAAGTTACTTTTAGTTAGTTACTCCCCAACACTGACTACTCACAGTTCCACAAATCTGACTGACAACGACTTCAGCCTTACGAAATTGTTTAGAGGGATCAGTTGACTTGGGCCCTCTTCCCTGCTTTGATCTTGAACTCACACTAGCTTTTAGACACCCACTTGTCCACCGAATTTTCAATCCATCCCTCAAACAACCTCTTCTCAGAGACGTTTCCTTGCTTTTCGCTCTAGTGTGCAGTGTTTCTCAGCCTGCTGTGCCTGTGTGTGTTATCAGGCCAGTAGGAGTGAGACAGCCTTTAATAGCTCTAGTCCTTATCGCTCCTTAGAGGACTTAGTGCCTAATTGCTGGGAAGGCAAGGAGACAGGAGATCAGGCTTTAAAGGAGGGGGAGGACAGTGTGATGCTGTAACTCGGAAAAGTAAGGTCTGCCTTTGAAAGCTGAACTGTATGGTGGTGGTGGGAGGGGGGGATTCTTTAAATTCTGTTGCTGTTATCAGAATCTTCTGTGAGTGAGTTTACAGTTGTGTTTTCCCACAGGTGGCCCATCCTCCAGGATACCCTCTCTTCACCATGTTGTCTTCTCTGCTGCTCTCACTGCTGCCTCTCAGTTCTCCGGCTCACAGTATCAATGTCCTGTGTGCTGTCTTTGGGGCCGGGGCTAGCGGAGCCCTCTGCTTCACTGTCTGCAGGTAGGCCACTCTCATGGCCCTGTTTACACCTGGTATTAAGATGAGTTTTGGTCGATTGGATCACAAGTAGACATGGGAGACATTTCCATTTACAACTGGTGTTTTAATCCGTCTCTTTTGTTCACTTTCAACCACTTCTGTCCTGTTTTCTTCGAGGAGAGGGTCTATGGTCGGGTAAATGTATGTTTTTTTCAGATCTTTAAATCTAATGGACAAAATAAGCTGGCACAATGTACACATGGAGACTACGGAAAAACATACAGAGAACAGCAGCTTTCGTTTCTGCTCTGACAGCCACTAGACCACACCGAACGCTATGAGTGCGTGTTAGAAATCAGGAATGGTGAGAGAACATTGTGCTTTGTTCGTTTTTCATCTTCAAACCAAACTTGGGTCTTCAGCCGACAAAGTTTAAATCCCGTCTGGCTAGCGTGCTTCCCATAATGTTTACGCATTAGGTCAGTAGGTGGAGAGTAGACGGTCACATACACATTCGACCACATGACCATTAACACTATGAAAGCACTATGAAATCCAGTCGAATGCGTTTTCAACTACGTTTGGAAGTGGTCGAAAGTGGACAAGCTCAAAATGTTTTAGACCCCGTTTACACGTCGTCCATCGACCAAAATGCATACCAGGAGTAAACAGGACCTCCATTAGACCAAAGAAATAGATCAATAGCTACCATGAATGTGGAGCGGGACTCTCTTCTGTTAATATTCTACTACACATACTCAAAGAACACGTGATGCTCAGGGTTTTTAGCAGTTTCAGAGGGGATGCATTTCGCCTATAATATGCATTGTAAATTGTAAAGCATTCCAGGTTGACTTTATTTTGCATATTCATATAATATGGGAGGGCTCCAGACTGCGCCTAAAACGGTCGTTTTTTTATTATAAAAAAATAGTATTTTGTGAGTGATATTTTTACTGAGATTGCCACTAGCGACAATATAAATGTACATTTATTTTTTATATAAAAATTTGCATGCAATGCCTTTTTACCATTATTTTGTGATCAAGTTAAAATGCCCTGACATTTACTGCCATCTTAGACTTGGAGTTCAGTCAGCAGAAAAATGGCTCTAAACAGGCAGTAGCTGCTGCATGTATTTTAATATCTACACTTGACTTTTGCAAACGCATGCCCTCACTCAGCTGGGTTTGCGAGCCAAGCTGCCCAGAGATTTGGCTGAGGTTACATGTCCAATGCAACCTCTGCTTTTAAGCCTCAAAGGATTTAGATCCAATTTTGGATTACAACAACCAAAAAAGTCATTTCCTTTGCCCCCCACAACCCCGCAACCCATCTTCCTCCTGTGGCTGATGGCACTGGGGATTTGGTTGCATATGCACACACAAACACTCTTAGCTCTTAAGTTTCAGTATATAATCTATGTTTTCAATTGAAAACATAAGCGTAATAGGTTTTGATGGTTATCTGTCCGAGCTTAGGCTGAGGTTTGGACTCATGCATGTCTGTTGGGCTCAGAGCAATAGCTGGCAGGCTTGAGATGCCAGGACTAGGAGGAGGGAGTGTTTTAGGGGTTTCAGAGCTTCCGGCACAGTCTGGGACTCCCTTCTGGGTTGGCATTGGGGTCCTTAGGTGCTTCGCCCGTGCCCAGTGGTAATGCTGAGGTGGCGTGCCACTCCCAGTAGGAACACTACCGGACAGGCCTGTCCCCAGGCTGCTACCCTGGCACCCAACACCACTGACCATTCTGTGCCCTATACTTTATCTGACATATTTAGATTTGAGGAATTTCAGAGCATAAAGGCTTGAATGCCTGTTTTGTTGTTGCTTGTTACATTCTTGCGTAATATTCTTTCCTGACTTTATTGTACAGTATGTGGGTCAATGACATTATGCAATTTTTTGTCTGGATTTATTCATTTATAAAAAAAATGCATAAATTCATATGTACAATGACATGAATGGGGGGGGGGGGGGGTTATAAAAGTAAAATATGTCAGGGTGATAAATTGAAGAAAAATGTTTTTAAGAAAACTTTTAGTTTACAATAGTTTAACTATTTTATTTTATTTTATTTTCATTTGATTTTATTCTAAAAGCCACTAAGACCTTAAAAATTCCCACCATTTAATTCATTCAGTATGTCTAAAATACTGCCTACTAAGTGGTTATATATTTAATATTTTTTTTAGTTATCGCCATTGGCCGATAAGTTTCTCTGTTGGCCAATGTGTTGGGAGCATTACTTTAATTTTGATTATATATAGGCTTTATATTGGCCACCCTGCTCTCTAAGATATTGGTATCGACATCAGCCATCAAAAAATCTATATCAATCTACCACTAATAGAGCTGAGCGATTAATCGTTAAGAGATTGCGATCTCGATTCAAACATCTACGCAATCTCATCCCCAAATGACAATGATTTCCCTGTATCTAAGAAACCTTTGACAAGGAGAGCAGTTGTCATGTATAAGTATGAAACCGCTTTACAAACTGTCTTTTCAACCTCACAGTATTGTTATTTCTGTGTTACAAATATTCATATTATCACAGAAGTACTAGGATATAAACACTGATGTCTGCGGTAGCGATCAAAATAGAGCAAATCCCCTTTTGAAAGTAACATGGCGCTTGATTGTATCGATTACCAGATGGTGACAAGACTTTTAAACAAATTTGTCATTGAATCATTCATTCAAGAGATTTGTTCAAAAACGCTGATTCATCTAGTGATGAATCCCCATATATATATAATATATATATATATATATATATATATATATATATATATATATATATATACATATATATATATATATATATATATATATATATAATATATATATATATATATATATATATATATATATATATATATATACCAATTGGCTTCATCACTCTGTCTCCTCTCCACCAGTAAGCTGGTGTGTGGTGGGCGTTCTGGCGCAATATGGCTGCCGTCGCATCATCCAGGTGGATGCTGCACATTGGTGGTGGTTGAGGAGATTCCCCCCTCTATGTGAAGCGCTTTGAGTGCTGAGAAAAGCGCTATATAAATGTAATGAATTATTATTATTATTATTATGAAACAAGTGAAGTATGAGTGAGTCATTGAATCATTAATTCAACACGATTTAAAAAAAATTAATTAATTCATATTAATTAAACGTTTTAAATAGACTGCAGTAATTATCATTTTGTCAGAACCTCTAGTAAATTATGTTATTTTGTTTAGTTTTCTGTTCAGAATCCTGGGAGAATCGTGATCTCTGTTTGAAACAAAGAAATCCTGATTCTCAAATTATCCAGAATCGTGCAGCTCTACTACTAAGAAAACATTTTGATTGCTTAGCCTTTTACTGTACGTTCATGATGTTGATTACGTAATAGAAGTGTCCGTGTGGCCGCAGAAGGTGACTTCACCCATCCTCCTCAGTCCCGGGTCCACCACACCTGTGAGGGTACACACCAGCCAAGAGCAGACGCGTCCAGCTCAGCTGACTGGGCTCCAGTGCCCACCTGTCTTGGTGCTTTTGTGTCCATATAAGGCACTTTACCATATGGTCATGACAGTGCTTTCCTCACTGGACCCTCGACTGGCTCGTAGTCACTCCATGGCTCTCTATGGTGAGCTGTGTTTATTGGCAAGATGGTGGCTTTGTGAGAGCAGTACCTGTGTTAGAATGTGTTAGCATATCCAAATATGAGCATTTAAAGGGTTAGTTTTCCAAAATTAAAATTCTGTTATTATTTACTCATCCTCATGTTGTCCAAACCGGTTTGACTTTCTTTTTTTTTGGAAAATACAAAATGATATTTTGAAGAATGTTGCTAACCAAGGTTTAGTCACATTTTTCAAAATATTCCACTGAAGAAAAAAGAAAACAAGTCCGGAACGACCAAGCGACATGAAGGTAAGTAAATGATGACAGAATTTTCATGTTCTGATGTTCAATATTTTGTTCTCTGCCATGTTGATACTTATACAATGTGGATTTCATAACTTAAGCTCAATATATTTGTCTGTGTATTTGTTTCTGTTTAAGACTAAGAAAAAAACGCTGTCATTTCCCACGTCCCTTGGCTGCCCCCTCCAGCATACCTCTGTTGTCAGGTAAATCACCGACCCAGAAACAAGAGCTCCTGGCAGCTTAAGCATATGCTTTATTAGCCAGTCTAATCTCTAAAACGCTCTGGTTTGCAGCCATTTGTTTTTGGTAAATATATTTCCTCTTTAGCTGTGACACCCACCCTTTGTTTTTCGTGCCAAGAACCTTGATATCTTTAAATATGAAGGAAAACCCTTACAACTTAAACCCTATTGACAGCTGCTGTTGATTACCACAGACAATAATATGAACTTGTAAGTTAGTTTGAAATGACAAACATTCATTAATGTGGCAGTGGCTCAGTGGTTCATGTAGGTTGTCTACAAACCGAACGGTTGGTGGTTCAATCCCCTGTTCCACCTGACCAAGTGTCGAGGTGTCCATGAGCAAGACCCCTAACCCCAGCTGCTCCCGACAAGCTGGATGTCAGCCTTGCATGGCTGACACCGCCATCGGTGTATGAATGAGTGAGTGAATGGGTGAATGTGAGGCAAAAATGTAAAGCGCTTTGGTGGCCATTGGGTCTGTGAAAGCGCTATATAAAAGCAGTCCATTTACCATTTACTTATAGTAGAAGTCTATGGCCCTATTTACACCTGATATTAAGATGCGTTTTGGTCGATAGGATCACAAGTAAACAAGGGAGAACCATTCCTGTTTACACCTGGTGTTTTAATCTGTCTCTTCTGTCCACTTTTAGCCACTTCTGTCCTGATTTCACAGAGAGAGGGTCTAATGTATGTTTTTTAGATCTTTCAATCTAATGGACAAAATAAGCAGTTTACATATGATCAAACGCACACAGATACAACGCAAAACCATACATAGAGCAACAGCTTTAGTCTTTGCTCTGATAGCCACAAGACCACACCAAACGCTGTGAGTGTGTGTTAGAAATCAGGAATGGAGAGAGAACATTGATGCGTTTTCGACTACGTCTGGAAATCTGAAAGTGGACAAGCTCAAAACGTTTTAGACCCATTTACACCTGTATTTAGCGTCGTCCACTTGTGATCCGATTGACCAAAACGCATCTTACTACCTGGTGTAAACAGGGCAGTAGTGGCAGTTGTTCAACGGCAGACAATAAAAAAATAACAAAATGTTACAAATGTTTGGAAATTTTTGCCACAACATCATTTGCCAAATCTTTATAGGTCAATTATTTTTTCAATTAAAGAAGAAATGACTGAATAATTTACAAATGTGTTATCAAATTCAATGTTCATATTTCGGCTTTTAAACTGTTATGATCACCCCAAAGACCCATTAAAACTGCATTGCCATAAACTTGTTTTTATATAAACTCTTTTTTATATAAATGCTTTTGATTGAGCTTAAGCTGTATTTAACCTGGAATGCTTCTTTAAACATCTCCATGCACTACAGGCCTCATATTCTACAACTCAGCATGACCAATGGCACCATTCAAAGACGTGCAGTAATATTTCCTTAACAGATGTTTAATGAAGACGCCTAAACCCTCATTACCCCATTCAGAATGGGGGAAATAGGGCCATTTCAATGTGCTATGCCATCACTTAAATTTCCCCTTGCCTGGAGGCCTAAGATTGTGTCTGTTGCATCGGAAGTCAATATTGCTGTAATATTACATTTCCTAAACTGTCTCCACAGGCGGTTTTTAATGGGAGTCATGCAAGGAGAGGATCAGCCTTTCCCGAAATGCACGTGTTCCATAGGGCCACATAATACTACAGTTGATTAATGAATTGATTAAAATAATAATACAGTAATAGTACAACAATGCATATGCTGAATGATATACACAATTTCTTTTCGTCTATTATGTCCACATAAAATGCAGTGGGGGATTAAGATGGAATTGGGTGGAATTGTTGTGCCATTGGCTGTATTTTTGGAGGTGGATTGGAGTTATTAGTTTTTAACATGCACTGTCCTGTGGAGAGGGCCGCCTGAGCCCAGCAGAACACCGTCTATACGCAAAATACATGCACACAGTAATTCTAATTCTGGCAGTCATATTTTGCACAGCTTCCATCTAGGATTCAATTCATGGTCACTCCATAATTGCACCATCAAGAACTGCTAATAAATATTACACCTTATGCTCTAAATACATCTAGGAAGAATCACACACTATGCACAGTGTCCTCACCGCATTTCTCAATAATAATAAGACCTCGCATTATCATAAACAGAAGGCTGTCTAGATAAGCATAGCTCAGCTGGGAGATACTTTTAAGATACAAACTAAAAGATCAGAAATTGTACCCAAAAGTGTAGTCACTCTGGCACTATCAAAACGTATGAGCAAAGTTGTCTCAACCAATGGCATGAGTTTGGGGCAGGACTATACATGTATATGTGTGTGTATATATATATATATATATATATATATATATATATAGCTGAACATACTGTATGTACAATGTATAAAATACAATTTGAATTAGGAAAAAAAAAGCCCTGAAATGATCTGATTCTACTGATGATTGATAAAAGTATGATTGATAAAATTGGCCAGTAGTAATAGAGTGCAAACAATGCCTGCCCACTTTTTCAGTGAAAGTATTAGTCCCATAGGGATTTTAAAAAGTCTGTGTTAAGGAATAAGCCATGAACCAAACCAAACATGGTTGTGAAAGGTGAATCACAACATTACAAACTTTGATTTGAAGCCAAAAAATTGAATTGAAAATCAGACAAAAAGACAACAGTACAAGACTCTGTACTTAACGGCTTTAACGAGGGAAAGGTCTACAATCCCAGTCCCCAAAAAATGATGGAGAAATATAAAACTACATGCATACGTCATTCGCAGTGCCTCATTGGAGTGGGCTGGCACTGAAGAGTTCTTTTGGTGCGTTTCTATGATTAATGGAGATTTCATAGGTAATGTTTTTTTTCCCACCAGAATTCCCGCTGTTAAACAAAACCTTTAAAAAAACCAAGCTGAAATAATGCAGGCTGGTGACAAAAGCAAATACTACAATTTTCAACCTCGTAGCTCACAGTGGGTTTGTCTGTAAAAGCTTATAAGTTAACTTTCAAAATCAATTTCTCTTTGGAGAAAGCGAATGAAATTTTTACTTCTGGAATCAGACTGTTGCTAGCCTGGGTTTCCCCATACTGCCTTTGCGCAGCGCGATTTTATTCAAGCTGCTAGGCAGCCTGGATACCATGGACCAAATTTTCCCCCGAGGACCAATCACAGAACGGGGAGGGAGCAGCAAGACGATGACGACGTCTATGCGACACACCGAAGCAGTTTGTTTATACCTATGGATCAAACATGGCAGCAGACGTGAAGTTACCTTTCGATGCAGCCTTAGATATTGTTCTAAGTAGTTTAGAACGCAAATAAATCTTTGACCCATCGTCTTCTTCTTCGTCTAATTTCTTTCGCTCTACATACGTCATCTGGTATAATTGAAACGATTGGCTATGAGCTACGTACAGGCACATTTGATAGACATTCGTAGCACCCAATAAACGGCTCTGGGCATTCGTAAACCACGCCTCAAATACGAGAAAAAGACCATGTGGTTCCCAGACCACGTCTCAATGTCAATGAGACATGGTCTGACGTTAGCCTGGCTAGACTGTTGCACTCTATAGTCACAAATGCATTATTCATTCCTAATAATTCGAAGGGTGTGTTCACACTTGGCATGTTTGGTTTGATTAAAACGAACTCTGGTGCGATTGCTCTGTTAATGCGGTTCATTTGAACAAGTGTGAACGCTGCCATCCGAACCCTGGTGCACCAAGCAAGCGGACGAGACCCATCTCTTAAACGCTTGTAAAAGTCTGTAAAACTTTTCCATCCAAACGCACTCTGGTGCGGTTCGACTGAAATATGACCTCAACACGGACCAAAGTCATCTAAACTAACCAAAACACCCTAAAAATGACAGAATGCCGGAGAAAAAGAACCAAGAAAACCGTAAGAGTGCTTTCACACTAGCACTTTTGGTGCGCACACGGTTTCACTTGACATCAGAGTTCGGTTCGTTTGGTTGATGTGAACGCTGTTTGCCGAACTCGGGTGCGCACTTGCAAACTGTACTCGAGTCCGCATAAAAAGGGTAGTCTGGGGTATGGTTTATGTGAACTCCAGAATGGTGCATTGCTGATGTGAATCGCAATCGCACTAAATCACGAACGGGAAGTAAACCTCTATTGTATGCTATTGCCGTTTGACTCGATAAAACAGCTTGTGTGTGTGCGTGACTGGCGCACTGCAAGCAGAGAAAATGTATATCTCATTTCTGATCGCCTTGGAGTCCCACGTTCTTTAAAAAGTTTGCAGTACACTCACATCTGATAGACGCAATTACCGTTATGCACTGATGCTTTGAAAACAAAACCAAAGGTTCCAAAAACCAAATTAATAAAGTGAGATGAGCTATGCTGGGATTTTGTTGCCTTCTCCTGCGCCGTCGTTACCAAGAAACAGGGTAAACAGCTGCTGCTTTGAGGATGCAAGCGCACTGTTTCAGACCCAAACAATATAATGTGAACATAATCCAGAAGGCACAGGGGGAGCAATCGAACTTGGGTTCAGGCAATCGAACCAAGTGTGAAAGCACACTAATAGTATTCATAATAATTAAACCAATTTCTTAAAATGCTCATATTATCAATATAATGATTATATTTCTAATAATGCTAATACAACTTTGTGAAATTTCAATGAAATCATTTGCATGATGTACCAATTAATTAATTAACAGCATTTATTTGCTATAGGGTTAGGTTTTAAATTTTTTTTTTAAACATTTTCTATGCAATAATGCAGTCAAGCATGTATACATAGGCCTTGTTTACACCTTTTAAGATGCGTTTTGGTCAATCGGATATCAAGTAGACAAGGGAGACACGTTTACACCTGGTGTTTTAATCCGTTTCTTTTGTCCACTTTTAACCTGATTTCTTCAAGGGGAGGGTCTATGGGCAGGTAAATGTGTGTTTTTTCAGTTTTTTTATCGAACTGACAAAATAATTTTGCGCAATTTACACATAAACATGAAAGGAGACGATGGAAAAACATCTGGAGAGCAGCAGATTTCGTTTCTTGCTGTCTTTCGTTGACACGCTTAAAACGTTTTAGACCCCGTTTACACCTGTATTTAGCATCATCTACTTGGGATCCGATCGACCAAAACGCATCTTAATACCAGGTGTAAACAGTACTACAGGGACACTAACACAGCAGCATCCTACACAGCAGACATGATAGCAGCAAACAAGCCTGTGATGCTGCACACAAGTGTCACTCTCTCACCTAATCACTGACGAGAGAGAGAGAGAGAGAGAGAGAGGGAGGGAGACCCAGGTGGTCCTACATGTTTTGGAATGAAGGACGTGTCACATGCCTTCCTTCAAACAGACAGACACTCCTAAAGAGGTCCGTGTCAAGCCCCCTCAGAGGAATAAAGACGGGAGGAGGAGGACATCAAGCGACTGTCAAAGACGGGAGGATGTGATATTTGGTACCGAGGACCCCTACCTCCAGATAGCACCCCAGCTATAACCCTTCCTCTGACGTGTGCTGAGGGTTAATTGTCTCTCAGCGGGAGCAGAATCAAGGGTGTGGGGGGTCCGCACCTTCACTGAGCCTCGTCTCCCTCGCCCCCCTCCTTAGCGTGCGCGAGCAGTAAAGAGGGCTAGAGAGAAGCCAACATCACCAAGAATCCCCCCGCCTGCTTCTGACAAGCTATTAGTCCAACCGCGCGCACACACGCACGGCCTCGTCTCGTACGAGACAGGAAAAGAAAAGCGAGGAAAGGCAAGTAGTGTGCAAAAAAAGCGGGAGAAGAGAAAAGAGAAGTAGTCAGCAAGCGCGAGTTCCACACACACCATCCTTCCTCCTTTCTTCCATCCGTATCCTTCTCTCTGCTCCCCTTTTTCCTGACTTACTTTGCTTTCCCTGCGAAAGCTCCATTGTTCCCCTTCCCCTAAGTCTCATCAGCCTCTTTTGTGGCCGACTATCACAGCGGCAGGCAGAGGCGCGCTGGAAACGTCTAAATGGTATCATGGCTCGTGATTAAGCGCGCGAGCTTCGGCGGTGCCGGCGCTGCTTATGAGTCAGGTCTGATAAGGCGAGGGCCCTGCTCTCTACTCAATTTCAGATACCGTTAATGGAATCTGTCTTGTGCGATTGTAATGTGAGAGCGCCTAATTTGCCATGGAGCTTGAAGCTGTCAGCGGCGAGGGATTGCGGGGTCAGGAGGGAGCTGGCAGCCGCTTGGCCCGCGGCGTGTATCTGTGCCGCTGAATAGAGCAGCTCTCCGCCTGTCACTTAGCTGATAGGCTGATGAGGACTCTAAGCCACTCGGCACAATGAGGAGAGGGCCATACTGCCTCGCTTCCCCCACCACCCCCCTTTAATTGTCAAGCCCGCTAAAATTTTTCCAAGCCAGTGTTGGAGACCAGGCTGAGTTTTTTTTTTCCTCTGCCGCTCTCTCTCTTTTACGTCTTCCCAACTTTTTTTATTCTTTTCTTTCATTTCTGTGTTCTCCGGTCTCAAACAGACAAGGCTGACCCCACTCGCTCATCCTTTCATCCATCGTTTCTTTTTACCTCGCCTGGCCTTTTGTCCCATCTCATTCTTCTCAGCTGGAGTCCAAGTCTAAGTCAAGTCTCAAGGCTTTTTTCACAAGTCGAAGTCAAGTCCTAATTTTATATGCATTGCAGGTGAATCTGCAATTATATTATGGTAACCAGGAATTGTTTAACATCCAGCTGAACCACTGGTATACCTACATCAGATTTCTGCGCCTATACAATTTGAAGCATACGGTCTAGCATGCTTTATGTGGTGAATTTCTACATAAAAGCAATTTTGTGACACTTTTTGTGGATTTTTGTTCTGATAAACAATAAGAAGCAACATTTTATTTTAGTGTCATTGTTAGATGTTACATGCTATAGTAATAACAGTAAATTATGCATAATTACAAGCAACTAACCCTAAACCTACAGTAAGTACATGCTTTTAATTAATATTACACAGTACTTATAAGTAAACTCAAGCCAATTAAAATGTATGTGCTTTTCACAATACATATAATTGCAAAGCAGATTTATGATGATGTTAATGTTTGTAATATTTTAATAGCTTAGATTAGAGCTGGGCGATAGCATATTTTACATTTTGTATACTATTTGTATTACATTTTGATAGTCTACAACTCTACAAGTTGTAGACTGATAGTCTACAACTCTAGTCTACAACTCAAAATATTATTAATGAGAGTGAAAAAAAAACCTCCTTCCCTTAATGTCTTTAAAGTCACCTACTGTACACAAATAAATGTTGATAAACCTATTATAACGATTTAAAGGCTATTGTAGAGTTTTTGGGACAGATTTTACAGGTAATTGCATACATGCGTCATTCGCCCATGTGTGTCACTTCATATCCTGAAAAATACAGTAGCTCTGGCCGTGGGTAGCATGAAGAGGAAAGTTTGTCACACAAACGAGAAAAAATGACCATGGATCATTCAAAGCGACAAGCATCTGCAGAATGTGCCGAAGAAAAATATAATTTTTGGTCCATCCACTCTTGATATATGATATTCTGTGAGTCTGATAGATGTATCCGGTATACACCGGTGCCTCAGACCACAAACATTCAGAGACGCACAACCAAATCAATGTTCTTCCTCACGATGCTATTTTATTTAACGGCTAAAGTTGCATAGTGTAGCTTTTAAGGTGCACTCAGTGTGTTTTTGTTTATGCTTAGCTGGTCCCTAATTGTCCCAGTAGTAGTAATGGATTTGGACTCTGTACTGACACCTATTGGTCTGGATGTATTCACATTTTGCAGGTGATACAATTCAGCAGAAGAATAGAAAACAGCAATGATTCTACTTTACTTTCATTTAGACATTAATAATTGAATACCGCAATGATTCTGCTGTCATTTGGACATTAGGCTTCCTAAAGATCACTGACTAATTTTGCAATTCTTTCTTATCTTTCTACTTATAATAGCCCATTGTTTTGCTCTATTGTCAGCGTAGACTTATCTGACATAGTTCTTTGCTGTGGCTTGACTTTGATTAATCTCTACGGTTTTGTATATTGTAAGGGATATGTTAGATCCATCTATTGATCTGGTGAAATTATTTGTGAAACATATGTAACTGAACTCAATCGATGCAACATCCCACAGCATAACACCATCACAATTAAATATGTTAATTTAATATTTAATATTTTTATTTCTATGGGATGGTTACACAAATTTATTTAGCATTCTAATCGAATTGATTTTCATTAAAAATAATAAAAATGATACAGATGATTCAAATTGATTATAGATTTAAGAATTTAGAATCTGTTTCCTTTACTTACCCGTTTATTTTGCAGCATAAAAGTGTGTGCACACGCACTATGGATTACGTTATGTCAGAGCACATTGTAAAACCAGTCCTGTTTTTAAACACCCTAACTCGGGTAAGAGTTGTTCACTGTCGCCTCCTCTGTGCTCAGGGTGGCGGGACCTGGTCCAGGAGCCGTCCTGGCTGGTGGAGTGTTTGCAGTGTCCAGGCTGGTATGGCAGTGGTCGGTCGTGGCTGAAGTCTTTTCTCTTAACAACTTGTTTGTGGGTGTCCTCTTCTCCCTCTCAGCCTGTTTCCACTGTGCGAAGAGTGTTCAGCAGAAGAAGAAGGTACTACTCTAGGGATGCACTGAAATTACAATTCTGGGCCGAAACCGAAAATTCAGGATCCACTTGGCTGAAAAACGAAACCGAAAATAAATAAATGAATAATCAATGAATTAATCAAACTTATTTAATAATCAACACTCAAATATCTAACTGAGTTGTACAAACGTTTAAATTGCTGTTTTTATATCAACTTTTTACATAACAGAATAGTTTCTACTCCAGTTTGTTGGTGAAATATAAACATTATAATAGCTTTATTTAAACGTACATTAAATAATGAAGACATCACTAACAGGTTAAGTTAAAATATAATTAATATTTTAATACAATGCATATATTTAGCAAAATGCTCTTCTATAGAGTTATTTTTTTCTAGCTAACTAATGAGTTTATGGACATTGAATAGCTTTATTGATGTTAATGTAACGTAAAGTGACATTGTAGAGCCCACAAGCCGTTTAATTGACGTCTTTCCCCGGTTTAAACACCGAATGAGCGATTATGTGAGACAAGATTCATTTAGGTAACATACCTTCTGGTGTTCACCCCATGTTTATTGTGTGCTGTAACTAGTAGTAAGGAGGAGATGAGATGATCGGTTTATGTGCTCTTGAACTGAGGCGCTACACAGCTGTATTAGAGATCACCAAAACGACATTTACTGTTTGAATTTCGTAATAAATTTGACAGGATTTAAAAGTTCAGACTCTGCTTCATTTTAAAAGTAAAAAAAACGCAAAGCTTTTTGCTTTGGCAGGCGTGCTACAAAATGTTTGTGAAGTTTTGTTCATGCATCATCAACAGAAAAACAGCACAAACTAAAAGATTTTAGAAGAAACCATATCATTAAAATCGAGAACTTAATATTGTCGATCCACAGCTAGTGTCTACACAGCTAACTGTTGTAATTTATCCATAGTTTGTGCACGAAATAGAGATTAAACGTGCCATTAGATTAAATGTCTGTTTCAGTCACTGATTTTAGCCCTCCAAAACCATTTGGATCAAAACCAAAAATAGCCGTTCTGGCCGGGAATATTCGGTTGCCGAAATTACGGTGAATTCCTACTACAGTCCAAACCATTTGATACTCAGTAATGCTGAGCCTGCTTGAGTAATGCTTTTTTTGTTGTTGCTTTTCTCAGTTTGCTCAATGGGGGGCGCTGTTCTGTGGGCTGAGCCTGTGTAATCAGCACACACTGGTCTTGTATGTTGTCATCATAATTCCCTGGGCCCTCCTGCACCTCTACACTCATAATGTAAGTATTGATAATCCCTCAGCGGTACAGGGTTCAACGCCTAATTTGTCAGCTTTTCATAGTAAGGTAAATAAATTAATAGTGCAATTTAAAACCCTTTTATATTTGGTGATATCATTCCGTCATGCCACGTCATGTAATAAATATAACAGGTCTAGAGAGATGTACATTAAGGGATGGTTTTATGCTAGAATTTAGAAAGCCATAAAAAAAAGGGAAAAAATTACAGTATATAAACAAATTACTATGTATTTTAAATCAATTTATATAACCAAAAAAAATAACTTTGTTGTGTTTAGTTTGGTATTAGTGTCTATTTGAATAGTTAAAAACTATGAGATTAGTATTCATAACTGAAGATCTTAAGGCACTGGTACTTAAGCCGTCGAGGAAATTGTTCCCAGATGAGTGGTGTATTGTCCGAGTGTTATGTCCTTGCTGTTTTGTATGCAAATTTTAACATTTGGCATATAAAAGAATCTATCCATTACAAGTGACATGTATTTCCCACAGGGTTTGTCCTTTATCGGTCTGGTGTCTTTGGGGATGTGTTTCCTGGCTGGCTTTGTGCCCTACATCTACCTGCCCATTTCCTCCTACCTCAACAGAGCTCGCTGGAGCTGGGGAGACCAGACGTCTCTCCACGGCCTCCTCACACACCTGCTCCGGGCTGAATATGGCACCTTCAGCCTGGTACACACAGATTCATTAGTCTTTTATCATTTAAAGCAACACTAAGTAAGAATTTTTACCTTAAAATAATGTTTTCAAAATCGTTTCAGTGGTTCATCAAGTCGTGACATGGTGAAATGCTCTTATGCCACCGCTTTGTGGTCCTGATATATCCACGCTATGTAAGATTGCCAGATCGGGTCGCGTTTCTCTAGTGCGAATGAGACATAAGAAAACTACAAATTTGACTTGCTTTACGGCAAGCGTTACAATTGCTGATAGGTGGAGCGTACTCGACAGTAGACTACAACTACACTTTCATAAAATCATGCATCATACTCTACCTTGTCTGTGGCCATTGTTGATTCCAAAGCTGGTCCCGGATAAACAAAGAGCATGTGCGTGCGTGGGCGTGCGACAGTAGATTGCGGTAGGCTAAATTATTTATGACAGCAGTAATGGACAATTCCGCTTCCAACCTGTAGGGCGACCGCAGAGGAAAAATTGCTTGGTGTTGCTTTAAAAACGATTAAATACAGTATATGTACTTGGATATGAGGTTTTCATGCTGGTTTTTTTTGTGAAACTAATGCACCACATGTGGATTTCTTTGGCTTCAGGCAAAAACAGATGAAAATTTGAGCCTCCAAAATATGTTACGGTGAGTGTAACAAAATTGATTTGATGAATGATTTTATTTTAATTTCCAGAAGGAAATATGAGAATTATGTAGTGACCAAAAAACAAAACATATCTCAGTATAAAAATAAATGCAACAACAGCAACACAAAAGATCACTATGCAAGTACTACAATGATACAGTTGTTACCAATTAGGGGCCATTTACACAACACCATTTTCAACTAAAAACTTTTTCTAAGCATTTAGGCCGTTTCATTTACATGACAACAGCGTTTTGGGGGCTTGAAAACGTGAATTAATCATTAGTTAAGCTAAGCATTAGTAAACAGTTAATTCATAATTTATAAAGAATTAATATACATTAATAAGCAGTTTATAAATACAGCTATAAATGCTTTATTCTTGATTTAAAAGCATATCTATAAAGTGTTTTTAATAATTGTATTTTCATACTCGATTAATGATCAATTGATCATTTCTAAATTAAGTATTGCATTATTTACAAATCAGTTATTTAGGAGTGGTCAGTGGTTCATAAGATCACTTATGAAGTGTTATGAAGAAACTTTATTAAGTGTTAGCTTTAATAAAGACTAATGACTCTGTTAAGAGTTAGTTCTTGTAGATCCGCCTTCCCTCTAAAACAGCAAAGCTGAACCTGCTAGGAATATCAAATCTGTTGTGTTGCACTGGCTTTGAAATGATCAGTGATGTTCACAGCGCTTCTGATGACGCTATTGTAAGACATCATGCGAGGCTCGGGTCGTCTCCTCAGCCCACCCTCATCAAACGTATGGGTGTCCCCAGAGAGACAGCTTAGCTTATGTCCCGCTAGTACCAATCAGCCGTTTCCCACCACCCCCCACAGCTGCCACATAGCATGATGGACAGGTGAGAACGAGAGAGGGGAACACAACAAGCATGTCACAGCATAAACCTGCCATAAGGAGCTCAAACGCTCTCTCTCTCACACACACACTCACGCTTTCACACGACGTCTAAATAAGCTGTCAGAGAGAGATGGGTATTAAGGCACAGGCAGGGCACTATCTCTTTCAGCAGGGAAATTGGCCATTGACTGGGTTTGGGATACAGATAGAAGTGAAGGCTGTCACAAAACTGCACTTAATGTTGAAAAACACTTTCAGACTCTCTCACTCACTCACTCACGGCACTTTGAGTTTGAGTCTTTGTCCATCACAAAGACATAGTGGGTGTATTGATAAGTGTGTCTCTTGTGTCTCAGGGCTCAGTGGAATCACTGTGTGAATGATCTGTCTTCCCCAGTACTAGCGCTGACAGTTCTAGGCATTTTGCTGTCTTCCCGGAGCAGGTAAGACATCACTGAATGAGATCTGACCATCAGTTTAATGCCTTATGCCATTGAAGTGAAGAAAAACCACACAATCTGATTCTGAAGTTTAGTTCATGTGGAGAGACTGCTGTAAATGTAAGCACTATGGCTGTGTGCAGCTTTCAAAACGTCGCTTTGGTTTTTTGAGCGGTCCAACATTTCCGCTTCTGGCTCAACCAATGGCAGAACTACCAATTTGTCGGAAACCTGTTTGGATTTATCTTTTTTGCAACTCCATGTGGTGCTGCTAGTGGCACAGATGTTCAACAAGAAGTTTGGGGTTGGTTAAGTTTTTAAATGTTTTTGAAACAAATGTCTTATGCTCATGAAAGCTGCATTTATTTGACCAATAATACAGTAAAATCAGTAATATTGTGAAATATTACTACAATTTAAAATAATTGTTTTATATTTTTAAAAAGTTTTAAAGATGTATTTTTTTGCCATTTTTGCCTTTATTTAGATTATAGATAATGACATGATTTTTTTATTTATTTATTTGAAATACATACCATTATAAATGTCTTCACTGTCCTTTTTGATCAATGTAATGCATCATTGCCGAATAAAAGTATTAATTCCTTAAAACTTACTGACCCGAAAATTTTGAAAGTGTATATTGTACAATGGCTAATTCTGGTCCAGTAATCGGATTGGAGAAGAGGTGTTGAAAGTTTTTGTTGCATACAAATAACTTCTTAAATTATTATTCTGACATTAATTTAACTTTACTATTTTGACTAGATTTAGTTCTTTCATTTAAGGGTTGGTTCACCCAAAAATGAAAATTATTTCATTAATTACTCACCCTCATGTCGTTTCACATCCGTAAGACTTTCGTTCATCTTCGGAACAGAAATGAAGATCTTTATGATGAAATCGGAGAGATTTCTATCCCTCCATTGACAGCTACATAAAAAGTTCATAAAAAGATTGTAAAACTAATCCATATGTATTGAGCGGTTTTGTCAAAATTTTCTGAAGAGACTCAGAAAACTTTATATGATGAACAGATTGAATTTAGGCTTTTATTCACATATTATTCATCAACTCATACTTCAGATATGGTAGAGACAGAGTGGTAGTTGCGTAGCTGTCAATGGAGGGACAGAAATCTCTCAGATTTCATTTAAAACATCTTCATTTGTGTTCCAAAAATGAGCAAAAGTCTTGCGGGTTTAAAACTACATGAGGGTGAGTAGTTAATGACAATATTTCATTTTTGGGTGAACTATCCCGGTAGCCGAAAGTCTTAAAAAGGTCTTAAATTTCATGTTCCTAAATTAAGGCCTTAAAAAGTCTTAAATTCCGTTGTCAAGTCTTAATTTTTTAAAGGTCTTAAATTTCATTATACTAGCCTATTTATTCAAAGTCAACCAGACTGCAACGCAAGGTGAAATGGGGGAAAAAAAACAGTCCCTCCAGGATGTCGCGATCGCAACTATTAACGCAACTTCAACAAATGAATTCAGTGCGCCTTGCAATTTTGACCAATCACCGCAACTTTTCTGCAACTTTTACCAATCATCGCGGTCTCCTGCAAAGCGTCATCATACGTCATCAAATTCACTTCTTTGTTTTGTTCAGAAGGCGTAGCAGACGTGTGTGCTGCCAACGTCTCACATTTACCCATTTACCTACAAAAATAACAGAGAGAGAGAGAGAGAGAGAGAGAGAGAGAGAGAGAGAGGCGCGATAGAGAGAGAGAGAGACGGATCGAACTGTGTGTGTGTGTGTGTGTGTGTGTGAGGCGCGGGCGCGATCGAACAGTGGAAACATAAAAACATACTCCGTCATTTTGTTCATCAAACTGCAAAGTGTTTACTTATTTGTTTACACTCGCAATAAAACACAACGTTGTGATTTTGTCGCACTCTAAACTCTTGTCAAACTGTAACCTACAAAGGAAGCAAGATGAGTCAGATGACTGAACTTATTGTAAAATCGAACGCTTTCAGAAGGAGCCACAAAGACAAACTGGCTGAGCTTAAGAATATAGACAAAGAGATTGTTGCCAAAGGTGTTGAGCTAAGAAACTTGTAGCTACTACTGTGATTTGATGATGTTGTGATGTACTGAAAACTCTCTCTCCTATCTACCTCTCTCTCGCTCTCCTATCTATCTATTGCTCTCTCTCTCTTTCTAATATCTGTCTATTGCTCTCTCTCTCTCCTGTCTCCTATCTAATCTGTCTATCTGTTAGTTTATCTGTTTATTGTTATGAATGTTTGAAATTTACCAAAAACATTTTTTTGAATGAGTTTTTTTTTTATAATAAATGTATTTTTAATTAAAACATTTGTTAGTAATAGTCATTATTGGGATTTGATCTGGTGTTTTACGGCTGCATAATGGGTGCGATGTAGGTCTTAATTTTCATTAAAGTGGTCTTAATAAGGTCTTAAAAAAGTCTTGATCAATTTGGGGTGATCAAACCCTGTATAAACATGCCGGCATGGCTAAAAGCAACAAATTAGCCAACCATAAATGTTCATTACTAGATTATCTTCTTGTTTATAGATATGAATGAAAGCAATATCAATATTCAGTAAAAAAGCAATTATGTTCATCTGATATTTTCTTAAAGGGATAGGTCACCCAAAAATGAAAATTCTTTCATCATTTACTCACCCTCATGTTGTTCCAAACCTGTATGAATTTCTTTCTTCTGTTGAACAAAAAAGCAGGTATTTTGAAGAATGTCAGTAACCAAACATTTGATGGACCCCATTGACTTACAATGTCATTTTTTTCCTACTATGGAAGTCAATGGGGTCCTTTAACTGTATGGTTACCCATATTCTTCAAAATATCTTCTTTTGTGTTCAGCAGAAGAAACAACTTCAGGGCGAGTAAATAATGACATAATTTTCATTTTTGGGTGAACTGTACCTTTAAAACTCACATGCAACTGACTAATATATACATACCAATAGTTTTGCTGTCATATTGTATATCAAATGTAGTTCCAATGTATTCATATAAGTCAATATCATCAAACATTTTTTTTTTTTTACTGCATGTGGCCCCAGACTGCGCTGTGTTTTTGTCTGGTTGATTGTCACCATGGTGAGCATCTACTCTGTGTTCTTTGCCTGGAGAGCAAACCTGAACATTGAGAAGCCTCTTCTACTGGGAGTGGTGAGTTAAAGTTTAAGGCACAGTTCTAACAATGTCTTCTATAATGTAAGATATTTCACTTCACTGTGTGTATGTAGGTGGAGCGCTTCTGGCTGCAGGCTGATGCTGGGGTGTGTGTTCTGGCTGGCCTGGGTCTGAGCTGGGCTGTGTGTTGGCTGGACGGGCGTCTGAGTCGGGGGAGGGTGTGGAACACAGGAGCCTGGATACTCACGGCAGGCCTCATCTCACACATGATCCGCTTAAACCTCAGGTGAACCGTTCACACACAGTCACTTACTGTACACAGGGTGCCAGTGGACGCTACAAATCTATTCAGACGTCTTTTATTTACCTTTCGAAATTTAAGGTCGCAAAAGTCTTAAAATACCTTAAATACTTAAAATGGAGATCTTTTTTATTTATTGGAAAGACGAGACATTTCTATTAAGGCAGCGTCACACATGCTGGCTAGATGGCTAGAGAATTTTTTTCATACTGATTTGTTGAACAGCACAACAGTAAGAGGTTTCATGTGTGAAAGTGTTAAGACGAGAAGGTTTCTGATAATTCGCTTTTGTTCGCATTTAAATGTGTTCTCAGAAAGTCCCCATGTGGCCTTTTACATGAAGTGTCTAGGTAAATATGGCTAGGCATCTATAATGTTATGATAGATTTCTTTCAATTTTCAATCCATCAACAAATCCTGAAAAAAACGTATCAGGGTTTCCACAAAAATATTAAGCAGCACAACTGTTTTGAACATTGATAATAATAATAATATGTTTCTTACGCAGCAAAATCAGCATATTAGAATGATTTCTGAAGGATCATGTGACTGAAGACTGGAGTTATGATGCTGAAAATTTAGCTTTGCATCACAGTAATAAATTACATTTTAAAATATATTAAAACACAAAATATTAAAATTTTTACTGTATTTTTGGTCAAATAAATGCTGCCTTTGTGAGTTTGAGAGACAGTTATGATATTGAATATCATCAAAAGGCTAAAATATCAGGTCAAATATTTTGAATAGTTGTGTCATTGACAACCATAGGTTTCCTACATAGAGATATTTTATGTATAATTTCTCGTATTGTCTCTCTAAGTTTTTGTGATAATGACCACCTGCCATTAGCCCTTACTTATAATATTTATGTCCATTCCATCTATTGAATTCAACCATGATTTCTCCCCATAATCAGTGCATAAAATAAAAAAGCATAAATATCCATTTTTGTAATCGTAGATCTTGAAAATCCAAACAAATGTAGATATCATGTATTATTTGCTGTCTAAATACTGATTATTTTGCAGTGGGCCTATCAATGTGCAGTACTGCATTATTTTGCAACATCACAAACTCATTGAACCTTCGAACTCATTGAGTTTTTTGTATATTTGTGGTCGATCATCCAGACCGTGGCAGTCACTCTCTGAATTCCTCATTTCCTCCATGCTTCAACACACATCAAAGCAAAAGCTCTCTTGCACTCTTCTGCAGCTTTGACTCTATGCTTGATTAGCCGTCCTGGCCACGCTAGTCATGCAGATTAAAGCAGCTGAGTTCTGTGCTTGATTAGACATCCTAGCCACGGCAGTCATGTAGATTAGAGCGGTGAGGTTTGGTACATCGCTGACACAAACTGGCGCTTTGATCAATGTTGAGACTGACGCTCTTGTCAGCGCTCATCACACCTGTCCAAGACTGATTACAGCCGAGAGATGTTCCAGCTCATCACTGCTCACAGAGAAACACAGGAACTGACTCCAGAACAGCTGGAAGAAAGAGAATGTCATGGATCCTTACACTTTTGTGCAAACTCTTCAGAGTAAACACCACTGCTGATTGGTGAATAAATGCGCATGTACTTTTACACACTCAGCTCGCAAACATTTGTATCACTGTCAGCTCGCAAATTTCCTAAACTTTTTTTTACTAAAGACTTTAACAAACAGGCATTATTAGCCAAAATTGGGATTTCGGAGGTTCAATAATTACTCAAATCTGCTGGTGACTCTCGTGCACTATGACACAACTCCACAATCACACATAAAAGAGCAACAATTACTTATGTTATCCCTTTTGTTTACCATATACACACATTTTCTATGAACAATAAACAAATTTAAATATCACTACATAGCAATATTTTTATTTATTTATTTCCATTTATTTTAGTTTTACATTTTTGCACCGTTTTTCTTGCAAATGTTTTATTTCATCTTTTTCAATTAGCAAAAATGTTTTTAAGAGTAATTTTATTTTTTAAATATTCTTTTTTTATTAATTTAATTTTTTAAATAATATTTTTCGTTTTTAGGTAATGATAATAACTCTGATTCGGGGTCCTTGGCATAAAAAAAACCTCTGCTGTATATATAGATAATTATCCATTATACAAAATGCTGTCTTCACGCAATTTAACCCCTGACTGCCACTCAAGCAACACTGAACATAGTGTTTTCATGCTACATTTTATACTAGGTATTTTCAAAGTGTTTTTTTTTCTGTCTCTGTGTGTGTGGACAGAGAGTGTGATCAGAGCGGTAATGACGTCGTGGACAGGTTTGCTCGTGAGGTTGTGATGTCATTTCCGGAGGGCTCGTTGGTTCTGACTCGTGGTGATCTCCCGGGAAACACGCTTCGCTACCTCCACTACTGCCAGGGTCTCCGGCCCGACCTCAGCCTTGTTGACCAGGAGGTCCGTAATCCAGCATGTCTCATTTATTTCAGCCATATATATACTACTCTATCACTGTTTTTCAATTGTAAACTTGTAAAAACTGTCATTACATTATGCAGATGATGACGTATAGCTGGTATGTGGCAAAACTCCAGAAGCACTTGCCCGGAGTCACGTTTCCTGGCCGCTGGTGGGATCCGGTCAACGCCACAGAAAAGGAAACTTTCAGCATTGAGCAGTTTCTCAAGCACAATATGCAGTAAGATTAACACACATTGGTCTATGTTCACATTCCCAATGTATATCCACGGTTTTTCTCATTTAAATTGTAATTTGTGTATATTTTTACTATTTGCTGAGTGCACTAGAGTTTAGCAAACCAATTACACATCTTCCATTAGCCCTTATACCACACTGGAAGAGCAAAGCAAATGCACAATCTGTTCTGCCTCCCTCCACCAGACGGCAGTATTTCCTTGGTAAAGCTCCCGGCCTGTGAGAGGGGGGCAATAAACACTACTATCATTTCCCTGGGAAGCAGAACAGAGAGAATAAGGAATAAATACTTGAGAAAAACAAGCAGCAACCTGCTTGTTTTGTTAAGAGAGACAGTTGTATGTTCCTGCCACGTGTATCCCATGATTTAAGATCTGCAATGGCTCTAACAAAACACACAGGCTTAGAAGCTTTTGCTTAGTTTTCCACTCTACTTGAAATACAACCTGTTTCTATAGTATCTTTTTCATCTATTTTAATGTTTTTTTTTAAATTCTGTTCCATCTTGGCTGGATTATGCAGAGAATGAAAGTATCGATTTTTATTTTACCAATTTATTTTAGTTTTCTTAGAGTGCTATTAAACATGTTGCTCGATAACAAACAGCAGCCAAACACTCGGTTACAGTTTATTTTAAGGTGTCAGTGTTAAAGTGTAATTCTACATTTAAGTACTGAGTAATATTAATTAACTCTGTCTACTTACTATAGGGTTCGGATTAGGTTTTGGTTTAGGGTTAGTTGCATGTAATTATGCATAATTTATAGTTATTTCTATAGTAACTACATATAATGTGTAACAAGGACACTGTAAAATACAGTATTACCAAACACTCTATAGCAGCTATTTTTAATAATAAGTTAATTGTTAACATTATAACAACAACAAGCAATTGTTACTGTTCATTATGTACCACATAAAGAGATATTTGGTTTATGTACCTATAATAATGAATATATATATCGCAACTTAATTTGCGATTTGAATGTACATTAACTATAGATCAGTAGGTCATTATTTGAATGTATAGCATTATATAATGTAATAACATGTTGTTGTTATAGTTTTACTAATGAACATTATTACGAAGTTTTACCCACTCATTAAAAACTCTCCACTCAGAGCGATGTCGTGTTGTTATGACTGATGGTCAGTTTTTGCTCTGGGTTTGTCTACAGCAGACCTGTGTTTGTGTGTATCGGTCTAACTGAGGGTGACCCCAGCTGGGAGTGGAGTTTCTCTCGTTGGCCCTGGGGCGTCTGTGAGCAGTTGGTACCTGTCAAGACCCCTTTTGACCCTGAAAAATGGGCCCAAAAAACACTTGACCTTTACAACTGGAGCCAGTCACATGACAGGTAGCACGTCATTTTTGTTTGTTGTTAACTAGGGAATGACTTTATGACATTGTAGGCCATAATATGTTCGGTTAATATGTAGATTGAAATGTTTCCAGCTGAAATGAACACTAAATGCAGTAAAATGCCAACAAATTTGATTCAGTTTCAAACTTATTATGATTAAAGGAGCAGATTATTGATAAATTAAGATTTAAATTTGTACAGTTCCTTGCACAATACTATGTCATGACATCAAAACACTTTTAAAAAAGTGCATGATTTGTAAACTAATACATTTTGCATCACATAACCAGCTCCATATATGGCTTTTGTGATGAGTAAACTTGCTCAGTAGCTCACATGATACAGCATTAACCGTTTAGCACCACTCACCGGGCATTTCAGTTCCGAACTGCCATGATACGTACAACAACCAACGTAATAAAACAGTCAGAGAAAATTGAACAAGCTGTTTAGTGCCAGTCACTGGACATTTCACATTGAAAGTGTCGTAAAACATGCTACAAGCGTCGCAATGTCATTTTGCCAAAAATGTACCCACAGACACTTTGTTTCATAACACTAGGGTGTTTAAAAAAAACGTCATCTGCAATGGAGAAAAAAATGATATGGCTTATAGCGGCTCTTGCGAACGAGTCACCGTAAAAGTGCAGCGAAATTTACTTTGAGCGTCGAATTCTAGGTTTAGCAGAAATGTAGGCAGAGTCACGTGTTTCCAGCCTGGCTTGATAGTATATACCATGATACTAAATAGTTACTTTTTTCATGTACCATAGCATTCACATGATGCATAAGGTTGGTACTTCCATGGTGCATGTCCAAAAAACATGGCTATTAGTACTTTTTGGTACTTATAAAGTACATGCTTCAGTTGTTTTTAACCATATACTATGGGATAAAAACGTTATGATAATGGAGAGAATAACTACTATGTAGTTCCCTACATAGGCAAGATGGTCAATTAAACATTTTGTCAAACGGTTTGGTTGGGCTCAGCTATGTAAAAAAAAAAAAAAAAAAAAATCTGAGGTTGATAAAATTCAGCTCCAAAACTTTGAATCAATTTTTCTAAACTTCAATGTCAGCTCAGCTCGTTGCCTTTTTAGGGCAGTATACTGTAGAGAACTGGTTTAGCCTGTGGCTAGAATTGCTTAGGTTATGGGTTCGATACCAAGGGTACACACATACCGATAAAATGAAGCATGTGCCCAATAAATAAATGCATATGTAAATACATTTTTGAAATGATACTAGTCAATTTACCGTCAGGTTCATCACTAGTCTGAGCATCATTACCAGGTGCGCCCCAGCATTATTCTTACCCCTCATGCATCTCCATTGAAGTGTTTTCGGTCCTCACCGATATTAAAGTGTACTTAAACACTGCTCTGACTCCATGCTGTGCAGACAGCCTTCGTTTCCAGCTTCAAAGTCGTTATTAGTCCGCTGACCCCACCCTAATGACTTTCTAAACTGCGGCGTGTCAATATCTGTGTATAAAGTGAAATTAGTTCTAGTCTCCAGCACTGAGGCTCTCTGCAGCCGGCTGGTATTCAGCAAGTTAATCGGGGTTGAATGGTGTGACATTACTCTCCTCTTACCCACTACAAGCGTGTCCATCCCTGCCTGCCAGCCAAATATTAGCGGGGAAGTCACACGCTAAAATATTCCTTTGAAGGAGAGGCCGCACGTTTATGAGCGATGTAGTGGAAAGGAAGAAATGCAGAAATATATGGGTCGTTCACCAGAGAGACAGAGAGAGAGAGCTTCCAAAGACAGGCGAGGTTGAAGATCAGCTGTTGTATGGTTTGAAGATATGCAGAATATGATTCGCTGGATTATTGGCTGGTTTTAAACTTGTATTTCACGTCTGTACTCGACAAGACTGCTTTGATGCCATCTGAATATACATAAAAAGTAATAATGCTTACAAAATTATTTCTTTCTTTACACTTCATCAACTTGTTATTTTCTGAAAGTATCACATAGAGGAAGCTTTGACGTAATATCCAGAAGATTAACTAAGGGTGTGTTCACACTTGTAGTGCGGTTCGCTTGGTTCAGACCAAAAAAAACCCGACAACATTTAGTTCTGGTCCGCTTAGCGTTCACATTGCCATTTTAACACCAAACCTAAATGCATATGGATATGTTCACAACCTGACTGGTCGGTTTTTATTATGTATATTTCTTACCGAACATCCAAAACAATGCTGTGTGCTGGGCTAAATGCTGCACCTGAGTGGGTTTGGAAGCAGACCGAGACCCATCTTTTCAGCGTCTCGTCTCGGTCCGATTGTTTGGTGGCACCAGGGTTCGGATGGTAGCGTTCACACTTATTCAAATGAACCGCACTAACAGAGCAATCGCACCAGAGTTCGTTTTAATCCAACCAAACATGCCAAGTGTGAACACACCCTAAATAGCTAATTAAATGACATAACATAGATTCTGTTTTATTCCACCCTATCAGCTTCCACCCTGGCTCCTGGGAGAGAGTTGCCAATGAGGAGATGTGGCAGGCCAGGTAATACTGCCCTCATCTCTGTCAGCTTCATTGTTCGGTCTTGTGTATTAGTGACACAAGACCCTCATATATATATAGCTACATGTTTATACTTAGGTGCTTTTACTTTTTAGGATGAAGACAGCCTTCTTCCTATTTGACCTGGCTGAGAACATGGAAAGAGAACAGCAGGCGCGTCTCTATGAGCTATCTTACTATGTGAGTAGGAAATTGCATCATACATTTTTGGAATTACAGTGTTTGCAAAACAGCACTATATTAATGTTTCAGTATATTCAACTTTTTCTTCTTAAAGTCGGCATGAAATGAAATCCTTATTACCCTTATCCTTTTCTAAATGCATGTTATAGGTCTTATTGTGAACAATTTTCTTTTTCTTTTTTTGACCTTGTAATGTTTAATCAAAATGTCATAACTGGACCTTCCAGTGAAAATGACAGACTTTGCTCTGGCGACATATGTAGGACTTCTCCAATTTTTTAAAATTAATTTAAACCCAGCCTCTGCTGTCACGGTGTGGTGTTGGAGGAAGACAAGGCAAGCAGGCAGAAGGTCCAATATAAACTTCTTTACTAAATATACTTCAGGATAAATACAGACAGGCAGGTTACACACACACACACACACACACACACACACACACACACACACACACACACACACACACACACACACACAATTCCCCCCGCAATTGCAAGTTTATGTCCCGCAATTCTTACTACTATTCTCAGAATTGTGAGATATAAAGTCACAATTGTGAGTTATCAAATCAAATTCTGAGGGAAAATATGTCACACAGTTCTGACTTTATAACTCTCGCAATCGTTTATTTCTCACGCAATTCTGAGAAAAAAGTCAAAGCTTCGAGATGAAAAGTTACAATTGTGTTATAAAATATTCGCAATTACCTTTAAATTTTTTTTAATTCTGTGGAGGAAACAAGCTTCCATAGTTTTATTTGGGTGTGCATCAGAATTTGAAAGAAAAATCTGTCGCTACTTGCATTTTTTATGACTTTAACAGATTTTTGTAATTAAATTTAGTTTGGTTTAAACAATTTTTTTTGTTGATAATTTCAGTTAGGTGTGCATTTAATTTTAAATAAACATTTTAATAAGAACTTTTAAGTTTGAAGATTGAAAGTCTCCATTTGGCATACTTTGATAGAATGTTCACTATCCAAAATTGACCCAATAGAAATGTGCATGTTGAATTTTTCCATGTTTTAATGTCAAAAAACGATGCACACTGAGCATCATTACAGCAGCAAAGCAGCACTAATGCAGCATTATACACAGAATCAAAACCTAAAACCCAAGCTTACCTAAAACCTTTAACACTTTTCTTTTGCTGCTACTGTACCTTGCAAGCTCTGCTATTACCTTCAGGAAATGAACATGTAGTTTGTCAGCATGATGTGTCACATGAGATTATTTGTAGACTAAATGCAGTTTTTTAAATCATGACAGTTGGTGGTAAAATGTTTTTTATAATTAATGTTAACTGTTGACTCAATGTATTTTAAAAATCTTTTAAGTCTTATGCAAATAACCTTTTAAATCGTATACAAATATATCATAAATTTGTATAAAACTTAAAAGGTTTTTAAAATACAACATTGAGTCAGCAGTTAACATAAATTATAGACGACATTATCTTTAAGTTAAATTAATTGAACTATTTGTGTGTTTTTTTTTATTAACAGCTGTATTGTCAAATAGTGGATGCCCAGGTAGACTACCCAGCGAATTGGGATAAGAACCTGGCTCTTGCCGCAGAACGTCTTCTCCAATCAGGGGGCAGAGGTTACGGGCTGGATTCCCTCCTAAGTCGCAGCATCCGCCACTTCAGCCGTTACCTTCAGAGAGAACCCACCGATCCCCAGAGCGAAGCCATCCGCTCCATCATCACACACCTCATGAAAGAGCGGGACAAAGTCAGAGACAGACGGAAGGGTTGACACAGGAAGAGACAGAAATTGTCTGAAACACTGAAAACCCCTACGACACATAGGTGTAGATAGCACAAGAAGGTAAGAGGGAGGGTTATAAATATAAAGAGCCATAAAAAGAAAATACATAGACCATGTTTAATGTGTATTTTACAAACACTGAGATTCATCTCACAGCAAAATGAACTCAAAATGCTAAAATGGACCAGTGTGTCAGAGTTTGATACTAAGATCTTTTATATTGTAGGCTATGAGCTACTTATCCATAACCGCATCATTGTAACATTCATTTAGTTTAATTTCATTAACAATATGATTTATTGATCAGTTTTACAAAAATCAGGGATCAGGGAATATTTCATTGTTATTGTTAACCTTAGCCAATTTCTGTCCTACTTGAGGAGAATTTCCTCAGTGAATGTAAGGGACTCAAACTTCTGAACTGAATCTGAAGTGGAACTCTAATAGAATTTGCTATTTTGTGTGTGTGTGTGTGTCTCTTTTGTAATAAAATTTCACACTTTCAATTATGTTAATATCCATTGAGTTTATGATCAAAGGTGTGCTGAACCTCATCCCACCTCTATCAATCTTTCCCTCTCTTCTCTTTTTGAATAATTATTCTTTGCCCCCTGCTGTCAGGCATGTCTCTCTCACACTTTAGGATCACAAAGGTTTGAGATAGAGATTGAGGGGAGGAGGGGGGGGGGGGGGTCATTTTGGGCACAACCATAAGAGATTAAGAATGACCCATTAATCTGGGACAGATTTGAAAATGCAGCATCCTTTTCCCTGTCTCTTTTTTTCTGCTCTGTCTACCCCATCATTTTCCACAACAATTCTCTTTAGTGCAGAGGTCTTCAATAGTCCCCTAGGGAGTCCGCCAACTATTATTTGATTCTAAACGATTATTAAACTCTACATTCTGATTGCGTTTTTGTTTACTTTGTAAGATAAACAAATTTGATTCTGTGTTGTCGGCACTTGAAGACCAGTGTAGAAGACGAAACCTTTATAGAAACAATGTTATACGTTATTAAGGGGACAATCATCTGGTTTTGTATTCTTGAAGAATGGTTTCATCCTGAGTTCAGGATGTCAGCTACATCTTATCACAATATATATAACATTTCCCTTTCTCATGTACATTCATCTCTTCTTCCACTGAGCTGCTTTCTCTCAGTCCCTCCCCATCCCTGTTTTTTGCCTCTCTCTCATCTGAGGGATTGTGTGAACCCATGGAATCGCCGTGACCGTGGATGCAGGCAGGGAGCCACAGCAACACTGGAATGTGGGGTGCCTGAGCAGATAAGAGCTGAGAACCCAGCCAGGGAGAGGGAGCAAAGACAAGCAAGCGAGAAGTAATAAGTACATAGGATGGTGTATATGGCACGATAGGACAGAGTTAGACAGGAAGAGCTAGAAAGAGGCGAATGGACACTGACAAGACAGAAACGAAATCGCAGCACAGGGACTTGGAGACAAAAGAGGGAAGGTAAGAGAGAGGCCCATGAATGGTAAACTCAGAGAAGGAGCCAAAGAGAGCAGTGCAGTTGCACACACACACACACATAACATGGGAAGCCAGCCTTATTCCTCTTTGCATTTCATTTACATCCCTGGCTGTATCAACCAATCGGATTGGGAGCAAAGCCCGAGGCTTAGGAGGGGAATAAAAACACAAAAATGCCTTCGCTGCTCTCATCCCTCTCTTATAATACCCCGTCTGTTTCTCCTTTCTCCTCCGCACCCGGAGAGAAGTAGATACTGTCCGAAATGCCATAGCAGAAGCGACACCTCCGCTCCCTGTGCTTTGCCGATAGACCCCGCCAGCAGCGAGCCTAAAAAGGGGGCTTTAGCTGCGGGGCCAATCTCCTCTACTTCCTCCTGCTGAGGGAGTGAAAGGAAGGGATGGAGGACAGTGGAGGAGGATGGAGACACAATATGTGGAATTGGCTATAATGCATGTCACATTTCAGACTGGAGGAAATGAAACTTGTCCAGTGTGGCAGATCGCTCTCTGTTTAGACACGCTTTTCTTGTGTCTGTAACCAAAGGCCAATGTCTTCCTGCCCAGTCAGTCAATGACTGTGTATGAATTTGTGTATGAAAGTACCTGGGGTAGCAGGGTTGTCCAGTTCTGCTCCAGTAGAGCCACCTTTCTGCAGGGTTTAGCTCCAACCTGCTCTAAAACAAAAATCTGCCTGGAAGTTTATAAAAATCCTGAAGACATTGATTTGTCAGTTTAGATGTGGGGTTGGAGGAAGGTGGCCGTTCAGGTGCAGGACTGGACATCCCTCTCCTAAGGTAACTCGAATAAGATCTCAGAAACTGTACTGAATCTCTTTCTGTTAGAAGAAAACCCACTGTTAGAGATGCTGCCTGGCCCTTATCTTCTCACTGCGCTCCAATATAACCCTTCTGTTTTTGACCCTACAAACAATCCCCAAAGACCTGTCATCTGCCTCACTATCATCCCTCTTCTTAAAGTCTGCCTTCTCCATATCCTCATATCTTTCTTCATTAAACCTCTGAACAATGGAACGAGATATGAGAGGGATTAGGCTGAGGCAGAGATTTGTCTCCATTTCTCTGGATTGATTCTTGAACCTGTGTTTAATCCCTGGCCTTGGACCCACATAGCTGTGGTTGACTGTCTGGGGTGGGCTGTTGGAAGCTGGTTGAGGGGGAAGAGATGAAAACTATGGGCTGCTGTACTGGGGGTGACACTGAGCAGCTCGTGTCTGTGTTGTTCCCGGTGTCTTTGGAAAGCCCTGATAGGAATGAGGCCATGGAGGAGCCATTGAATGAATAGATGAATTGTATCCAGCGTCTAGAGTGCTTCTAGACAGTAGGTTGAGTCCCTTTGATGATTTCAGTGTAGGCAATGTGTGTACTGTATGTGAGTGTGTTTGAAAGCCTGTGGATACCTGAACACTTAATCTTATTCTGACAACTGCGTTCAACCAATTTAACTCCCAAAAGACCCCCAAATTTTCATAGTGTAGAGCAGTGGTTCTCAACCTCTCCTGCAGGGACCCCCTGACACACCATGTTTCTGTTTTAACCCTGAAATGGCACACCTGATTCAATTAATTAAAGGCTTAACGAGTCATTATTAGAGTAGGAAGTAGGAATTAGTTAATTAATCAATTAGTCAACTACTCATTAAGGCTTCAATTAATTGAATCAGGTGTGCCATTTCAGGGTTAAAACAGAAACATGGTGTGTCAGGGGGTCCCTGCAGGAGAGGTTGAGAACCACTGGTGTAGAGGATTGAACCAAGGTATATCTTGTTTTTATTCATTTATCGATTCACTCTCCACCGTAAGTTGCTCCCACCAGCTCTGTAGTTTAGGAAAGGCCCATAACTTAGATTTGTAGGGTCCAGGACAGAAGTTGTTTAATGGTACTATAAGGTAGGTCTTTCTCCCTGGGAACAAATAATAGACCAGAGTTCTTCAACACCTGAAGGGCCATTGTCCTGCAGAGTTTACTTCCAACCCTGATCAATCTTACATGCTTGTAATTTTCTAGTAATCCTTAAGACATTGATCAGGTGTCAAGTCAAGTCATCTTCATTTATATAGCGCTTTTAACAATGGATTGTTTCAAAGCAGCTTTACATAGATAAACATATAATTTAAGGTAACAGAGATTGTTTTGGCGTTATAGCGGTTCTTGAATAATGTGTTTGTTTGATTAGAGTTGGAGCTAAGGTCTACAGGACATTAGCCCTTAAGAACTGCTCTGTATAAAATAATACCAAAGAAGACCTTATTTGAACATCTTAGTAACAGGACGAGCTGGCAAACGATTTCTATCTTTTTTCTTTTCTTTCTTTTTTTGAGTGTACAAATTATTTTCTAAATGTGGAATATCAGATCACGTTCCTAAACTGACCCACATGCGCAAAATAACAATAACAAAGATGGCACGCAGCACGCTGTCATATTTAAGTAAACACAGAAGTTACTGAAGTCAGTGTTAAAGCATTCATTTATAAGCTGATGTGCAGCTGAAGTCAGTGAATTTGTTGTGCAGGCGATTATGAAGGAGGGAGGAAGCAGACAATTTTTTTTTCTTGTGCAGTTTTTCCAAGTTTTGCTTGTATAAAGAGCTAACTTATGAGTGATATATACTTATGAGTATAACAGCTCACCGTCCCTCTGCTGACTAACTCCATGTTCACCGCCGTCTTCCATGTTCACTGAGTGACCGAACTACCGGTATGTGAAATTTTTGGAGTGACTCCCATCAGCGCAGAATTGTGATGAATGATGAATTATGATATGACAGTTCAGACTGAGGTCTCATTGCAAAACTTCAGACCTGTATCTGATATATGACCACGTACGTAAGTGGCCCAAATCAGAATCCAAAAGATCAGATTCCATGTGGCTTGTGCTGTTCTCACTGTTATGTAAAAAACAGATCCATTTGGGCTACTTTTGCGAGCAGTCTGGACCGTAGCTGTTACTTATATCACTCATGCATACTGTTTAAGACCAGCTTATATAATATCTGTCTGCATTCAATCATTTGTACAACTGAGCAACAGGCTACACTAAGACCACTGTGATCCTTTTGGAATATCAAAAGATACTAAAGATACTATGACCAACCGCCGTTTCATAAAAGATCCTTAGCTTTGCAGCTTAACATAGGAATAGCCTCATTTTCTGATACGTGTATAGATCTATTTAAATAATGGTGAGGTAAACTCACAAATTAAACACCTTTATGAATGCCTGCAGGCTCTGAAAAAATATGTCTCATTGTACAAAAAAACCCTCAGAATGGGTGAGATGATATCTTACCTTTCATGTGATGAGTTGCTCTAAGTGAGTGGATGTGTGTTTGTGTGTGTGTGCCCAGAGCAGTGTTTCCAATTAAACGGACCTGTCTTCCTTCTCCCTCCGGTTCTAATTTTGTGCCACATTAAAGGAGTGCGACGCCATTGAGGACACAGAGACACATTTTCATAATTTGCTGCCTGAATGTGCTTGCATCTGTGGCTGTGAATGCATGCCTGAGGAAAAGGAACAGCCACCATCCACTGAGAAAGAGAAACAATATTCATATGTAGCTGCAATATCAAGTATGTTTTCTCTAATTTACTGGTCGATGATGCGACGAGACAGACAGATGCCTCGTTCTACTTCTGACATACTCCACATGCTTTCTCTACTTCCCAACAACCGCACAAATGGTTTTGGAACTTTTTCTTTGACGTGTTCAATTTAGAAAACCTCAAGCTGTTGCAGTGCAATGTGACAACGATCATGCCTGGTGTGGATATGCTGGTCTAAAGGTAGCACATACAACATGAATACAAGTCTTAAGACATACAATGACTTTTTGTAATGGACGGACTGCAATTTCTCTGAATAACAAGAAGTGAAAATAACATTTAAAAATTGAGTGATCAGTTTTGGTAGAATTTTCATTGTTGGGTGAACTATTCTTTTAAACTCTCAGAATATTAAATCGTGTTTGGATCCAAACAGCATGTTTTAATAAAATACCAAGTCCAGCTTGTTCATTACAGCCATGTTGATGGTCAATCAATGGATTAACTTAGAAGGTTACTGCATACTGTAGTTTCATTGGTTTACATTTCATATTGCAACAAACATTTAATCAGGGATTGCTTGGTTGACACTTTCATCATTTCTTCTGGAAAATATTTGTGAAGGGCTTAAACGGATGAATCACGTTCTGAAAAGTTTACATTTCCACCCTGACAGACAGGAGCTAATCGCAGCATTGGGGGAACATTGGGAAAATGTTTCATAATGGGCAGACACCGGCTAATCTAAAAAGCTCCCCATTTACAAATGGAAATCCCAGGATCCAATTGGGCTAATGAAGAGAGTTGAGCGGGATAATACGATGTGCTGTAATGCTGTGTAAGAGGCCTGTAATGTTGTGTTGGTGGTGAAGCCTCTGTGCTATGAGTTGTGTGACTGACTGGAGAGACTTCCAGAGCCCGAAGGCCTGGCTGCGACTCTCAGCGCCTGCCTCAAGAGACCTCTTCCTAGTAAGATCTGTCTTTCTCACCCTTTTGGAGGAGGAGGGAATTCGGCATGCTGAAGTGGTGCAGAATGGACTCTCCTCTGATGTCTTGCCCCATCCGTTCCTACTGTTCTCCATCTGTTTTTCAGTTTCAGACGTGGGTTCGAACAGAAAATGAACTGAATGAGTACTGTACATTTTCAGTCTTTCTCCATGTGTTACTCGCGCTTGTTGTCCCGCTTGCACTCGTTTCTCTAGTACTATACTGTGTTGGTACCATGGGACGGTGCGGGGTCATGGGTGTCAAACGCATAGTTTAGTCCCAACCCTGTGAAACACACCTGAACCAGCTAATAAAGGTCTTCAGGATTACTAGAAACTTCCAGGCTGGTGTTTTGGAGCTGGTTGGACCGTGGCCCTCCAGGAGTGGAGTTTGACTCGTGCATTGCATAGTAATAGCATAGTACTTTTAATCTCTCTGAGGTTTTAATTACTAATCATACTGTAAACTTAAAGTAAGTGTTCGTGCTGCCTTAAAATTTTAAGTTTAGTCAACTTGAAATGTGATGTTGTACTAGTGACAACTTGGATATTTGGGTTGATTAATCTTAAAACTTTAAGGCAGCACAAACATTTACGTTTTTAGGTTGAAACAACATTTTTTTACAGTGATTGTTTCTATCTACTTAAAGGATAGAAAAATAGAAAATAGCATTTTTTAAAAGACGGTTAAGGTGCAGTCACATTAGCAACATTTGAACGAATTTTGCATGCAAAAACAGGTCCAGTGTCCATTGTCAATAAGAGGAATGAAGCACAGCTCACACAGAAGTCACTTTCAAAACAAGCAGCTTTAACCGCAAATTCGCATGACCAACTTGAACATGAAGTGAAATCTCTGTGGGGAACTTTTTTGCCTCACGCAAAACTCCCAATCGCACATATTCCTATTGGCATGACTGGAATTTGCCTGCAAAAATTTGACCGCACCTTTACACATCTGTCTACTGCAAAACAAGATGGTTGTAAATATTAGTTACTGAGTTCATCACCAGTTTCATCAGTTGTTTTTAATTTATGCTGTCATTAGGTTAAACAACAACAACAACAACATACAAAGAGGACTTTACACTTAACATTATTAGCTAATTAGCATCGGTATTATGGCACTGAATGATTATTATATTAAGTTATATTGGTACTTCAAATAATGGTATTACCATTGTACATGTTCAAAATAAACAAGTCAAAACTATAGTATTACTATGGTGCCTTGCACAAACAGTGCCCTCTCTTCTAATAGTACCTGTTTCCTTTCTACCCCTTGTTGTCACTCGTTTTCACCAGCGACGGCCCCTCCCCCTCTCTCGTGCAGTCGCTCTCGCAGATGTGCACAAACAAGAAGAGATTAAAGCAAAACGAATCTAAACAGACAAACGGAATTAGACTGACGGGTGTTGGTGGCCTGGGTTGGAGTGATAAACACAGTGATGCTGAGTGTGTGTGTCTGTGTGCATGTGTGTTTGTGCATGTGTGTGCTTTCTAGTGTCTAGAGGATTAACAGTGGTTAGGTGTGTATGCTGGGTTGATTGCTTTTGGGTACTGCAGAGTGTTTATATAATGCATTCTGTTTTTGTAATTGTTTCTTTTTAATTTCTATGTGACATCAGCCTGAACCCAGTGTTTTCATTGACACGTAAATATGTACAAATTAAGAATATATGCGCACATATGCTGTACACAAACTTAAATGCTAACATATACTTTGGTGGATGATACATAAGTCAATGGATTTTTTTTTGTTGTTGTTGTTAAAGTCAATATTTATTTCCTGGTCACCATTTCTTAGTTTTTCATGATTTTTTAACAAACTTCACGAATTCATTTTAAATGGTAATTTGGCATAATATTTTTAATTAAAATAATATATTTATAATCTCATTAATAAGAGGTTAGTCTCCATGCATAATAGTAATATAAAAAAGTTTTAGATTGTCGCACCACGGGACATTTCTAAAAATGTTTTCCTGTGGCTCAAACAGAAGAGTGTTGGCGCTTGCAACGCCAAGGTCATGGGTTCGATTCCCAGGGAAAGCAAGAACTAATAAGAATGTAATTGTGTACCTTGAAATGCAATGTAAGTCGCTTTGGATAAAAGCGTCTGCCAAATGCATAAATGTAAAAACCATTCATGTCATCAAAATATGAGCGATAATAAATAAGACGCTACTGCATTTTCACACATAAATCGACAGAAGTCATGCTTGCATGTAGAGTCACTGCAGTGCAACTCTTCAAAGTGTCTTGTACTTGATGTGTGTGTGCCCAGTCAGCAGGCATAAGTGTGTCTGAAGGTGAGAGTGTGTCAATGGCCACTAATGGGTTGTTTTGATCACCTGTCTGTGTCTGATTTCAAAGCTGCAGGCTACAATTTCATAGGAGATGGAATGTGTGTGTGTGTGTTAGAGAGTGTGTGGCACATTGGTCTGGCAGACACATTTTAGATCAGATGTGTGGATGACCACCTACTTCCAACTTATCGTCTCTTACAGAACCGCCAATTACTTTAAAAGCTTGAACTTTTTACAGCTGCAGTGTGTAACTTCTGCACCACTAATGGCACTAAATGGAATTAAAATAAATGACTGTTTCCAAACAAGTTTCCATCTTCCAAATGCCATCCCAAACTCAATGTCATTGGTGTTGTTTTTGCATGTGTAGCCAGAAATGTGATAAATTGGGTAAATGTTGAAAAGATTGCATATTTCACAAGTTGCGATGTAACGGAAGTAGCGACCGATAATTTCTTCTGTATTGTCACAGATACATTTGAGTGTAATGTATTATCGAAAAGAGAAAAAAAATGTAGGACAGGTCTTGGTTAAATTCATCATCAATTGCAGTCGACTGTAAGCAAGTGGTGGTTTAAGCGGGCGAAATGTTTAGAGAAGTCCGGCATACATCACCGGAGAAAAGTCTGTCGTTTCACTGGAAGATTGAGTTATTATTATTATTATTATGATTATTTGATTAAAAATTAAGAGGTAAAGTAAAAGTATAACATATTTAAATTGATTCAATTTGATTTTTTGGAAAAATGTACAATAACATCATGATGCATTTAGAATCCATTTCATGCTGACTTTAAAGTATGCGATTTCTCAAAATCTTTGTTTAACACTGTTGATATTTAAAATCAGTCCAAACAAACACACTCCTCCCTTCATTGCTCCGCCCATAAAATCCACGAACACGCGATGCAAGAGTGGATGTCTCTTTATCAAAGCAGAAGCGAAGCAAACTAAAGCTTCGTGAAAAATAAAGCGAAGAGGACAAACGAATGACAAGGAAGCACAAAATTGTTTTAACATACAGTACACAAGAGTACATACAAGCAATCGTTCGTTGTTTGACAGAAGCACATACTCATAATCAGTGTTACTCACGTATGGAGCAGAAACAACTTCGGTGTCCGTTTTCAGGCCTTCCCGCTTAGTTTTCTCCAGTGTTGGACAGTGGCGACTGGTGGATTTTAAAATAGAGGAGGCACACAAAATTTTAGCGGTCGGATTTTTTACTACTTTAAAATGGCTTTTTTGGTCACTTATATACCTGAATATTTATAGAAAATGACACAGACATCAAGACAATATAAATATAAGTTCACTCACCTGGTCCTAGCCTATCTCTTGAAGCAAAAAATCCATCCTTCTGTCCTTTTAAATGTCCGTGTTTAAAAGAGAACGTTCTGTCGTTTAGTGAAGCTGATTGCTGTAGTCTTAGGCATGGGGTCTTCCTTTATTTTTAAATCAAAAATCTAAAATTCGATATCTCTACTCTTCATGGTTACATCAGCGGTAGCAGTTCAAACTAATATCACATAATTTACGTCTCTTCAATGATTGGTTGATAGACCAAGGAAGGCTAGCCTCCTCTGCCATGTTACTTTTCTCAACACTCCTAATCGCTGAAAGTGAATTACTCGATGGTGATTGGCTATTTTTTTTTACCAACGGAGGCACAAGTCTCTGGATATGGATTTGCCTCCCCCTCGCCTTCTCCATCCCCTCAGACTCACGTTTCGCAGATTCGGCATATTCTGGGAAGAAGCGTGCGGTAATTTCATTACACATAAAGAAATTACAAACAAGAAATACACATTCTGAGACATAAAATTTTGGGTAGGCTGTGCCTCCCTTGATGAGTCGCCACTGGCGCTGGAAATCTTTTCTAATATTAACGCTGGTCCTAAAGCTCTTGCCTGATCATAACCCTTCTTTTTCCAGTGATTTACTATACCTCTGACCTTTTCTCTTTTGTAATGTCTCTCAGCCATCTCTCTTTCTACAGTCTTTGTATCGAATCAGTCTTCAAATCTCCCTCTTGCTCACTCTCTCTCCTCCCCCATCATGAGTGGACACGCCCTCTACTGCTGATTGGCTACAAGTTTGTTGTGGTGCTTGGGCCATTTCAACAGCGTTTTTCAAAAATCCCTTACTGCAGCTTTAAGGATCTTTTTATTGTATAGAATGTCTATTCTCTTCTATCATAAATCTCTAGATGATGTATAAGTCGTTGTCAGTGTTTTGCTATGTGGTTGCTGAGGTGTTAGAAGTGACCCTGGTACTATGTGGTTGCTTGTGTGTTCTGGGTGGCCGTTAAGTGCAAGTTTTTATAATATTTTTGATTTCCATACATGGCTCAAGTCTCTTTTTCAATACAAGTATATGGATTTGGTCTGTTTTAGCAACCATCTGGCAAAATGTACGAGTTTTATTGCATATAAAACAGTTCACCTCTCCTCGCTTGTTCATGTCCGTATCACAAATGTGAGGGGAAAAGTTACAATAGTAGCACTTTATTTTACATTCCTACATTCTATGTACTACTTATGATTACAATACCCTTACAATACCCTATCCTACCCTTAAACCTAACCTTAACCCATTACCGAAGTTACCTTATATTACCAGTACTTTCTTAGGTAAGAACGCTGTAAGTACACATAAGTGCACTGTAAAATAAAGTGCAACCTACTTAATGTAGGAGCATTAGTAATAGTGATGTTTGCCTTAAAGGAATAGTTCACTTCAAAATGAAAATTCGGTCATTATCTATTTACCTTCAAGTTGTTTCAAACCTGTATGAATTTCTCTCTTCTGTTGAACACAAAGGAAGATATTCTGAAGAATGTCGCTAACCAGACAGTTGATGGACCCCACATAGTTGGAAAAAAATACTATGGAAGTCAATGGGGTCCATCAACTGATTGGTTACCAACATTCTTCAAAATATCTTCTTTTGTGTTCAACAGAAGAAAGAAATTCATACAGGTTTGGAACAACTTGAAGGTGAGTAAATTATGACAGAATTTTAATTTTGAAGTGAACTATTCCTTTAACAAGCACTATTTGTTTTTGTATAACAGATCTTTCTACAGTAACAGACTGCAACAGGCCTTTGTCCCACCTGGGACAGACATTCCCAACACTCCACAGAATCTCTTCCCAAATACCAGAAAGCAGATTACATGGAAGAAGTGTACAGACCAACAAAAGATTACAGACTGTAGACATCCTCAGCCCAATGCCCTTTAACCAGGCTGCCGAAGTACAATGCAGTCTTATTCCATCTCCTCCCCACATCAAAGCTCTCTCCGCCACGCTGCCTGTTGGTCTGTTGTGGTGAAGGGATCGTTTCTGCTGGAAAAGGTATTCTCCTAATGACACTGTTTCACACCAATGCCCTATCTGCTCAACCAGTATTAGTTAGGCTTTGGGGTTCAAGTGACTAAGGGGGTTTAGAGATGGATTTAAAAGGAGAAGAGGAGAGAGTGAAGAAAGAGAGAGAGACTCTCTGTTGTTCTTGAAAAGCTGTATTTATCCAGGATTAGAGACACCAACATGTTAATAATTGTTTCTCCGAGAACTGCGAAGAAGCACTTCCCCTGTAATCCCCTAATCAGACATTACACCTCTAAGCATGCCCGCGACACAGGCACGCCAACTGCTCACGCTCACTCACTTTCCCAGCATCCCACCCGTCTGTGGTGTTAGTGACGCCCACTATACTGCGCAAACGCCAAGCAGTGATGCTGTATCAGGCCTCTCAGAATGAGCTCATGATGAAGGCAGCAACAATCAACCCAAGGCAACAATTGGATCTTTAGTGATTCTGGGACATGTCATCATATTTTCTGAAGCAAGCCATTGGGCTTATGTGGATTCTAATGGGAGTCCCAGAAGATTGGCATTTGAACAGTGGGTTCACTATTGTAGTAGACTAACTTCAATAAAACTCAATTTTACGTAAGTGGCGACAAGTAGTTCAACTAACGCTTCAAATATTTTGTATATGTATTTGACCCTAAAAGACTCCAATAGCCTTAACATTTCAAGAAACATACTAAAAGGGTCAGTTCACCCAAAAGTAAACATTCGCTCATTTGCTTATATTGTTCTTTATGGAAGCATGTTTCCACCACGGAATAAAACAGTTTAAAAGGTAATGGAACTTTTTATCTCACAATTCAGACTTTTTTTTCTCACAGCTGCGAGTTTACATCTCGCAATTCAGACTTTTTTCTCAGAATTGTGAGATAAAAAGAATTGTAAGTCTATAAAAAGTCGCAATTGCAAGTTATAAAGTCGATACAAATAGCGAGATATAAACTCGAAATTCTGACTTTTTCTCGCAATTGCGAGTTCATATCTCGCAATTCTTTCTATATACAAAAACAAATTTATAAATGAGTTCTAAAGTCAGAATTGTGAGATATAAACTCCAATTCGGAGGAAAAATACTTTTTTTTTTAAGCTCACAGAGTTTATATCTCACAATTCTGACTTAATAACTCATACATTTTTTATTGTAAGTTGTCATTGTATAAAGTCAGATTTGTGAGTTTATATCACGCAATTGCATGTTTTTATCTCGCAATTCTGAGAAAAAAAGTCAGTCGCAATTACCTTTTTTATTTTTTTATTCTGTGGCGGAAACAAGCTTCCATAGTTCTTAACCTGTCTGCTTTTCTTTCTTTTGTGGAGATGATATTTTAAAGAACTGTTTTGCCCATGTAATAAAAGTCAGTGGGTTCCAAAACTAAACAATATTGCAGAAGAAAGAAAATCAGAGGTTTGGAACAACACAAGGGTGACTAAATGAAGACAGAATTTTCCATTTTTGGCTGAAATAACCCTTTAGCTTTTAATGACCTTTCCTAATTATATGAAAGATGAAACCCTTTCACTATATAATAACATGTTTTAAAGGTCCTCCATGAACAATATTACATCACTGTTGTTCGGGTTCTCAAGGACCCCACCAATGAGGGCTGTAATACCTGGAGAAATGTACACATTATCATTCATCTTAATGGCAGTTGCTCTGCTGACACTGAAGACCCAGAGGTGTGCAACCTGCATTCTGGCTTTGCTCTTGGGCAGTTCCAGAAACAGTTTTTAAAGTTAATCACCTGAGCCAGAAGTGTCATGCAACTAATTACTCAAGAGCCATTGAAAAAGGAAGCCGTGAAATAGCAGGAAGCATGAGACAAAGTGGTGATTATAACAAATGACCAACGTTTATTAATTAATCTTAGTTACTTTCTTTGAAATTCATCCCTTCATAATAAAAAATAAAAATAAAGCACAACACAGACTTATGGTCGCTCTTTTGAAGCAACACACACACTGGTTGCTTCTGAGAATCCTTAAATCCTTTGAAGCTATACGATTTAACGTTCCACCAAACCCCGAAACTTAGTGTTGATAGCACCAGTTAAGCTACACACACTTCCATCATTTTACCCATTTTAGGCCCTGTTTACACCTGGTGTTAAGACACATTCCCATTCTGGGGTTTTAATCAGTCGCTTTTGTCCACTTTCAACCATTTCTGTTCTGATTTCTTTGAGGAGAGTGTCGATGGGGGGTTAAAGGTATGTTTAAAAAAAAAAAAAATCTTTCGATCTAATGGACGAAATAAGCTTGCGCAATTTACACATGAACACGACCAGAAACACAACCGATAGCATCACCTTTCGTTTCTGCTCTGACAGCCACAAGACCACACTGAACGCTGTGAGTTTGTGTTAGAAATCAGGAATGATTCGAGAACATTTTTTATCATCAAACCAACCTTGGGTCTTCAGTCGACCAAGTTTAAATCCCGTCTCACTGGCGACTTCCCAGGCAGAGAGTAGACGGTCTTTTGTGGCTGTTCAAACGCATTCGACCACATTTAGTGTTTACACTACGAAAGCAATCCGTTCGAATCCGTTTTCAGTTACCTCTGGAAGTGGTCGAATGTGGACGAGCTCAAAACGTTTTAGACCCGTTTACACCTGTATTTAGCGCCGTCCACTTGTGATCCGATCGACCGAAATATCCCACTCCAATGGGCTGATACATTTTGCTGTAGGCCATGTAATAAAGTGAGAGGGTCATGTAGATATTGTGTAAAAGGTCAAAGAGGTCATAGAAACACCATTCCTCACTGTCTAGGCGGTCTTGAGGGCACGGGGGAATGAACCTCTGAGTTCATTTGTGCACGCTGGGAGAATGACAGACTGACAGGCTCGCTCTCTCTGGGCCGGGTGGAGGGTCTCAGACCACCGGCTGTGCTGGAGGTGAAATGTTTTTGATCTTTATAGTCTCTTTCGTGGTGTGTCAAGACTGTGATGTTCAAAATTTTCAATTTAATTATCAGCATTAATGGCCAGTCAAATCAAACTTCATGCTCATTAAAAAAAAAGAAATAGATATGAACCTCAAAACGGAATTCAGGTTATTATACGAGGCCACTGATAGTGTGTCTCGACTGTTAATGCTTAAAACAATAGTACACTTGTTTAGAGCAGCAGGTGTGTGCTATTGTTGTGTTTTTTTTTATCATCTGCCTCGAGTTTGTTCCGTTTTCATGACAATGGCATCTCAATCCAATGGCCCATTGTTGACTTAATTTCACCCACTGTATTTCTCTTT